>JAQGAK010001424.1:0-33038 GCA_034696945.1 Lipothrix lubbocki | reverse complement strand
TAGATACTAGTATACTTATGTGAATATTTAGCTAGATTTTTAATACTAGTATGTTTACTTGTATACTTGCTATAGATACTAGTATACTTATGAGTATATTTAGCTAGATTTTTAATACTAGTGTGTTTACTTGTCTACTTGCTATAGATACTAGAATACTTATGAGTATATTTAGCTAGTTATATTAAATAGTACACTTTATTAATACTATACTAGTATGTTTATGAGTGTATGTATAGCTAGTATACAAACTATAGTAAGTTAAGTATCCTATACTATAGTATGTGGTGAGTTGGTGAGTAAATATTTAGCTGGTACATTTTACCAGGTCTAAAATAGATGTAGTATTTTGTATGTACACAAGATTTATACTTCTATAGTAACTAGTACCTACCTATATACTTATACATGCTGCAGTATACTTACTAGGCACTTGTAAAGGTACTAGTAGACACTATTTACTTGTCATAACACTCTTTTTTGTCATTTGTCTTGTCATTATTTCCAAACGTTTGATCGTGCACGGATAAAAAAAATTTGGTCAAAACAAAGTCCGTATATTACGTATATATACATATATTGCATGTATAAATATACTGTCCTTTATGATTGCAAGTTGTAAACTTGCAAACGTTGAGGTATGACTGTATATCCTGGACTTGAAGTTGAAATAAAGGGAATTTTTTATACGAACAGTTGTGCAAATACTTTAAACATATTATTATCCACTAAACTATTATCTTCGCTTTTTGTCGTTTGCATTTAAATGTCATGAATGAATGTGCAGCTTTATATTTGTGTACAGATAAAGCATGCTTAAGCACATTCAATATTTGAGTCAAGTACATACATGTACAATAGTTACATTCGCTGTATAAGGTAAGTATATATGTAACAGCATTTTTACACAGGCATTCGATTTAAAATTTTAACGCAATTAGAGAATTAGACGCTTAAAATAAGCGACTCATTTCGGATTAGCATGACTGACTGCGAAGAAAAGAGCGTGATTTTAGGATAAAATCGGTTGAAGATGTTTTCACGTTCTGTTCGAGTTGTTGTTTTTATGTATGTATGCATATACCTATATAAGTATAGTTGTGTATACATAAGGAATTTTAATTTCAAAGCAGTGTAATTGAATGCATATAGTTCGTATAATTTTGAAAAGAGCACAATTTCAGAATTTATTTTATGGAATAGTCAGTGGATACTTTTTTAAATCAATGCATTTTTACTTTATTTGACATTATGCTATCGCATTGTAAACGGTGTCTTAGCGGAAATTTTCGGAATAAGGTATATTGTTCATGAATTTGCTCACGGTCTCACAGTTCTTTAAATCGGCCAATTATACAGTACGTGTATGTATGTTCCAAATAAACCATTTTATATCATGGATATAATACCTACATAGGTATATTTTATTTTCAAAAAAATAGATTATCCTTATATCTGTTTAAATCTGCAAATGCTTAAATCATGTTTTTAATATCAAAATATTTTTATTAGCAAAATAGAATACACCGGCTATAACTGCGCAATTAAAAGTATGTCAATGTTTAAATTTACTCCTCTCATCCCTTGCAAAAGTAAGTTAGTAAAGCAATTTCATGATGTGCTGGTTAGGTATGAGACCGTGGAAAAAGGCACGCTGTAGTTTATACATAGGGAAGCATTAACTTTTCTTCTTGTAAAATGTTTGCAAAGATGTTCAATATTATATTATTGTTAAGGGGTTAATATATTTTTGGCAGCAATCCATTTTCAATAGAAAAAGCTATCTTAATAGTACAGAGACAGACGTCCTTTTGCCGTGGAAAAAGAATTAATGCTCTTTAATCTTATTTATATTATGTATGTTTATTTGAATGAATGCACATGGAAGTATGTACATAAAGTATAATATACACCATGCAATGATGAAGCTCTATATGTGCATCTTTGGTTTTAGCTATTTGCAAAATACTTGCACATATTATTCAGATAATCCCAAACTTTCAATTCTTTTTCTGTGAATTTGACATTCAATTTAAATAAATCATGTATAGGAAAAATTTGTAAGCTTTTGCAATCTTCAAATAATACAAGTCTGTGAGTCACGTTCTCATTGAAAAAGAATAATATTATAAGTATAAGAGAGTATGTCTAAAAGTTTATTACACGTCGCTCACCCCTTCACTTTGAATGCAATTTTTGGCAATTGATTCCAACCAGTGATTTGCTTAAATAGTAATATTAATGAGACCCTCTAGGCAGCCGTATATTTCCTCATATATTTATCTGTCTCACAATAATAAAAAGGTTTTTGTCCCAGCTGGCATGCTGCTTTCCGACACATGAGAGATCAGGAAATTCTTAATTTTATGATATCCTACACAGTTGTACATGCCAACGGTAGTTAATGTATAATATGTCTATTCATGATTGCTGGTACTTACTGTTCGAAGTCATCGTGGTAGTACAGCTGTATATAAGTGTACTGTACATTACAGCTAAATGTTTTACTGTGTGCACAATTGAATGTCATCGTGGAAAGAGTTGGAACTCCCAGCATTTTCTCGACATAATTCCTTTGATGGGAGATTTTTAAATTGTGACAAATGAAGATCCTTGTGGGATTTTTTAGTTGCACAAACTACTATAATGTACATTTGAAATGGCTTCTTATAATAATGTTAAAGTAGGTAACTTTTATGAATGTGTTAGTCTCAATGTGTATTCATCATTCGAAGGCCAAAGGCATAGTTAGGAAAACCTTTAATTTCGTCGCACCTGGATGCAACCATCATAATTACATGTAATAGTTGGGCTGGCACGTATTAAATGCATATATAATGTGCCGACTGCGGCACATCCATAATAATATACATACATGAAATATATGTAACGTCAAGTTTGAGTGCAACTTGCATTATGACATGCCACTGCTCTATCAAACGAGTGTGCATTGAGAATTGGGCTAACTCTTTTGATCATTACATTAGGTCACTATGCCGGTACACTTACAGTTGTAATAATGGGGATGTTTAGTGCGTAATAATGAGGTTTGAGCAATTTACACATGACTTTGAAATTCATTAAAACATGTAATTTGACTTTTGCTTCAGTTTAATGGTGGCTAGACAAAAGTGTGATGAATTGCAGTAACCATCATAATTAGTACAAAAGCCGTTTAGACTTTTTAGTAGGTGTCTACATTTACATGCATTATATTATGCTAGTATGTCAGCGCTGAAAAAGGTGAAGAAATTGTTATTTTTATGAATCAACATTAAATTCTCAGAGGGAACATAAACAACAACAACCTTTCTTTGTTTCGGGCGTAGGGAGCTTACTGGCAATAAGAGCAATTCGTTCGAAGGATCCGAAGGTTTAGCACAGGGTAGAACAGAAAGTAAAAAGTGACATTAATACTGCAAGTAATGACAAATAATGCAAGAGCAGCGAATGACAGACAATGATCATTATAACAAATTGTTTTAACATGTTTTTCATTTTTATTTCGATTGTATTATATTTAAAAAATGCTTATAATCTTAGTGTACTACATTCCTATTTTTGAATACCATCTAAACTCTAAAAAATATTTTTCGTTTTCCATCCTTATAATCATCAGTAAGACATTGAAATAAATGCGAATAAAAAGATTGTAATATAAAAATTGCAGTTTTGAATAATAGTTCAATCTAGCATGTTCTTCATGTTGTTGACATTCTCTTTCTTTCATATTGTTCTTGTTGTTGTTCATTTGAATATAGTAAAAAATCAAATTGTAGATCAGCCTTTTTTTAAAAAACAAAATAATAAAAAAAGCTTAGAAATTAAAAATAAAGATTGTTGTTTAAAAGAATCCATCGCCGGTTGGATCATTGAGCCATGGGTAGTTATTAGGACATCTCATACAGGTGTGGAGACGAACAGTTTCTCCAGGTAATTCTTTGGATGTTAAAGAGCAACTGTTGGGATTCTAGAAATTCAAATAGTTCACCAAAATTAGTAAATTGTATTTATTGATCTTTCTCATGGAAATTTTTTATACAAAAAGCGCTCCATGGAGACAATAATTAGTGTGATTATTACTATTACCAAACAGCTTCTTCCTTCAGCAACGGTGCACTTATCTTTCCATGGCTCGAAATTTTTCACCTCGCTTTTGGTTCTTGGATTTTGCATCCATTGAATAACCTGTATTTGAGAGATGAGACATATGATATGAGTCTTGCGGTAGAATCAAGTTACAAAAGAGCTAATTTTTTGCTGTTGTCGTAATGAAAACACGTTTCACAAAGGAAAGTGCACGTGTGTGCATAGTGCATGTATAAGGATTTTACTTACTTGAGTCATCGTAACAAAGTAAACATCTTGGTGCTTTTCCAAGATCTCATCAATCCAGAACAAAAAGGCTTCCAAGAATTCTGGATTATTCTTCAACCAAGCGGCATGGAAGTAGAGACCCATGGGAGCACGATTTTGTTGATAATGTCTGTAAATGTAAGAAGTGTGAGTAATTGCATAGCATATTCCATAATTGAATGGGCATCATCAGTAACAACATTCATTAATAACACTTGACCTTTTTGATTATAATGGAAATAAAAGTTTGTAATCTTTCTTAATGATGAACAATACATAAAGAAGTGAGAGGGGAATTGTTTATAATGGCATATTATTATGATGAGCTAGAAGGAGTTTTACAATCTACCTTGCTATTATTTTATACAAATGACCTTGGATAATTAGTAGTGTATTTGTATTTGGTGTGGAGGGAGGAAGAATGAATCATAAAAAAAATTGAATTTAATTTCGGGATGAAAGAAAAACACATGATGTAGAGATGTAGGAGACAGGATAATCATATGGACGTATTAAAGACAATGCCATAAGTACACATCTAGGTATGAGCCTACCTGTCGAAATTGTAGTTGAGGAAATTGTAAAACTGATCGCCGGTCAAGATGTTATTACAAGAGTCAACCATAGCGCATCCTGGTAGGTCCTCTTCAATGGTAGGATCTTCACGTCTGTCCAATTCATTCATCACCATTTCCCAAACCGCATGACTCCTAAAAGTTTACAGATGTAGCAATTTAAAGAACGTAATCCCACAGGTGTACTTTATTCAAGTAAGGAAGACGAATGTATTCAAGTAAGGAATCAGTGCATACATAAAACAGACTTTGGAAGTCATAAAGCGACATTGCACAGCGTAAACACACGTATGCATGTCGCAAAAGGGAAGGAGTGCGACAAAGGAGATGGAATTAGGAGATTTGTGGGGGGAAAGATGGTCTGATGATATATATTATTAAAATGATTGTCTGACCTCGTAGGACAATTCTGAAGGTTTCCATGACACCTATGCGGCATACGAAAGTACATTGTGTACGGCCATAAGGGTGGGTTGGTCAATGGAGCCGTAACTGTCGAGTCATAGAGGAAAGCTTGTTCTTCCATCATGACAAATTGATTGTTACCTCCAACTCTGTCAAAGTTAAATAGTGCATATTTAGGTCAGTTCATTTTTAACTTCCGTTTATAATGAAATTATAATATTATTCCTTGGTTGCCATCAAGATTTAGACAAGGTCTTGTACTTGGCTTTATCAATCTACATAAGCTACTTGTTTTACATGCTGTATCAGTATCCTCCCAAATCATATTCATAAATTCTAATTTTTATCCAAGTCATTGATGACCATTATATGTATAACAATTTATAAAAAAATAGTACCTCAAGTATGGAGCACGGAGACCTACAACAGAGTTGTCAGAAATGTTGGCAAACTTCTCAACGATAATCCTCATACCAGCCATTTCCTTCGCCCAGTCATCAACTGTAGCATTAGACCAAAATTTCTCGTCAGGATTGTGAGTAATGGAATGACTGGCAATCTCGTGACCTCGACGATGAAGTTCCTATAGAATTAATTTTTTTTATAGAAGTCACCTCATATACGTGCAGCCCACACAGAGGAAATCAACTGGAACCAATAAGACCTAGTATTCCCCCATTGGACAGGACACACTCTAATCCTACAAAAATACTTTCACAGCAAAAAAAGTGCACGCTCTTACTTGTACGGCGGAGTAATTAGCATATTTATGAGACAGGAAGAATGTTGATCTGATTGTACAGCCATTGGGATTCTTTCGCTTCCCATTGAAGATCTCATTGTATAATTCAATATTGTTGTTGTTTACGGCATCGTCAAATGTAATGGTGATCATTTGTGGAACTTGCTCGGATGGTAAATCACCTGCAAGCATGGACCATAAGTATTACATACATACATGGGAAAAGCATTAGCAACAATTTTTTATTCTAAATTCTTGAAGCTAATCGCACGTGTTGAATTGTTGTCAGACGTGTCAGATGAAATGAACAAGTTATGTAAATTACCTGGAATGGAAGTTCCATCCTCAGAACAGAAACAGTCAGGAAGAACACAAACGGATTTGTCGCATGGTGGGGCTCTGTTGGGATCATGGTTAATGTCACAATAGGTTTCGTCTGAACCATCCTAAAAATTCATATGACAAAAAGCTATTATATGGTCTATAATCATCCATTGTTGTCAGTAATATTTGACTATTACTGCTGTTATGTCAAGCTTAATGGCAAATCATTGATAAAACTGACTTACGGCACAATCTCTTTCTCCGTTACAGAACAGAGTTCTCTCGATACAAACTGTATCGCCGCAAGCTAATTGACCATCGGGGCAAAGAGGCTCATCAGTGTAGATCAAAGGTTTAACCTGAATATAAATATATGTAAGTTAAATGAATTCCACAACATTGCGGCTCAAAATACGGCAGTCATATTCATGTTCGTGTATAGTAGAGAACATTAATGGTACCGGAGCAATATGAACAGTGTGAATTAACACACAATAAAACTGTTTATTGAACAGCATTTATTGCTGTGATTTGTAGCACGTGATAATTTCCATAAAGTTTCAGTAAAAGGAAGTTCATAAGAATTTCTAATAACAGGATTAATAACAATATCACATACTTTCTTCTCCTTGTTTTTCTTCTGGCAATTCTTGACTTGGTCCTTCCAGTCGCAAGTTTGCTTCTCAATGTCAAAAGCAAGTCCGGCTGGGCACCTGAACAAATAACATCACATGAGCGTCATCCTTCCACAACATACATACGTACTTTTATAGATATACAGTTCACTAGAGCAAGGACATTTAACTTTTACTCTCATTTTAAAACCAATTGGGAGAAAAAAGGATGGAATCAAGGTCGGAACGCAGTGTGTTGTACACACATTAATATCCAAATATACTTGATCCACACTTTCAGAAAACTTTCTTATTTCCTTGTATTTACACATTCAGTTTTATTTATAAACGTATGCACAGATTTATTATTTTTAAACGACCTCACAAAGCATTATTATTTCGAATAATATCATGTTTCTATTATTCGTAATGTTTATAGAGGTCTATTATTCCTATTATAAGTTTCATCTTCGTAACGCTGATACTAAGACAGTCATGCTACCTATAATCCTTTTGTTTTCAATATCATAAAATTTTTAAATCCTCCCTTAAGTGACGCATAAGTTTTTGCCTAACATTGTTATAAAATAAGAATAATCTACACACCTTGCCATTATGATTGTTGTCTTATTTAAGCTTTGTCTTATAGTCATGTAGTTATACATTAGCAGCAGATTGTAGAAAATATCGTGTTTGGGTACACCTCACCGTAACTCTTACATGAAGGAGTCTTGGGAGGACCAACAGGTAGTTTATCTTTAAGTCATCAACTACTAACGAATCAAATATTTCAAGGGTATCATGAATACACGAGTCGTCGAAAATGACTCAAATCTTTCCTTATAAAATGTTGTAGACACTCTTTTTTTTATTTTATCTGTTCCGCGTGTGTAGGATATGTATTACATGTTTGATTCTACTATGAAATTCCTAAATTTCACAATCATGCCAAATATAACGACCATTATAAACTTGAACTTGTAATTTTCCATGTACTTGATTGTCTTCTTTTGATTTAGCAAACTTGTTAAGAAATAAAAATGCTTATCTACTTAGATTTCATCCATTTTATCTACATAGATTTCATGTTGGATTGCATACCAATATTTTATTGTCCAATCAGTAATAATGTTGCTCACGTGTCAAACACTTGGTGTGCAAACTCAGGATTCTTGATCATCATATTGATTGTGATATTCATGTAATTCAATGTAAACTTTAGGAACTTAATATCAATGCCGCTTTGTACATAGAAATTCACGGCCATTGTAATGCAAGCTTAATTATCGTATGATCTCCTTTGATCCTGACCGAAACAATATGGTTTACATATGTAGTGTGATCATACAGTAACATTTAATTTGATAACAAGTGTTTTTGCACATGCTTTTAAATTAGTGAAATATAAGTATAATTAATTAAATAAATTCTTAAATAAGGCAGAAAGGTCATATGAACTGCTTTTACTGAGAGAAAAATTATATGCTCTGCGCCCTATTACTTGACTATTAGTCAAGCTCTGTAGTGGTAATTTGTAATGGTTTTAATATTTAATGTGTAATTTTCAACTTTTCTCCACATCTTGTAGAAGAGACAACGCTAAAACTAGTGTAGCATGTCAGTTGGTCTTTGGTTCGTTGGCTGTTATTTTATAAAATGTTGTAACTCCTGCTGAAATATATAGTTTATACATGGCTTTTTGTAGGATAATACAGTTATCAAGATTTTACGCTCCTCTTATTGCGTAGCTCTTTTTATGGTTGTGTGAGCATGGAAGTGGAAGTCTTTTTGTCTTTGCCGTCTATTTAACTGGCGTAAAATATTTAACTTTAACACAAAATGGGTGTATAAATTTAACAGTATTATATCTTTACATACATTAAATCGATGAGTAAATGGATAAAGAACATAACCATAAAAATATAAGGCGTTAGAACTACTGTCAGTACAAGTCCATAATAATAAGAACTACATCCCCAGCGGACCACGACTAACTTGTAACTTGGTTCTTGTAAGTTAACATTGGACGTCCTACAACTTCAAAAAATGACGTTAAATTTGTAACTAGTTTATTCGTAAAAAACGTCATTTTGATTTCGGCTCTACTGCGTATGTATTATGCGTAGACTATCAATCTTTTAAAGAAGCAACTTTAAAGGTTTGAGATCATAATCATGTCAAGATTCCAATATAGTATCTTCTGAGGGGTAAAACCTTCAGTATTATTATTATTATTAGTAAAGAAAATATGAAAGTGTTGCGTTTTTCGAAGGTCTTAATCTCTTCTAGCAATAATGGAAGAGTCATATGTATGGGTAGCCCGTAGCAAAAGTTATATTAATGCTAAAATATTTTTTTCACTCTTCAAAAATGAAAGTTACGTTTTAAGATTTAAAACTGTTGTTCAAATACTTCTACTAGGTTTGAAACTAGGTTCATACTTCTAGGTTAATTTCGTAGAAATTATTTATGAAATTCAAATCTAATAGTTTGTTGACTCGTCAATGTCTGCTGTTTGCAGGCTTGCAAGGGTCTGTACATACTATGGATATGCAATAAGGTTTACTGGTTTACATACAAGTCGTCGTTGCATGTTCATTATTAGCTTTAGAAAAGGGCCTATGGGAACCGACGCATTAAGTGAGATTACAATAAAAGGGAGATACATTATTTACAGATGTGTTCTATACACATATTACTACATATATTATAGAGTCGCCTATATATATCATATATAGAAACCACAGGAATCAAAGCTCTTTTGAATTTTAAATGTTGTTCAACCTCCTTGGAAAAATGCTTTGCTCATCTTGAACGAACAATCCTACAGATGACAATAACCTACAGCAAGTGTATACATAAGCGGTGTTTGGCCTCGGTAAAGAAAAGAAAAGGAAACAAAAAACTAATAATGAAGAAGACAATCTCATAAAAGTTCCTGTAAATTACATTGCCTCTTCACTGTGCGCAGCCAAGAGCATAAAAATGCATTTCTTAGTTTTTCCTATGCAGATATTATTACCTTCGGTAGAATAATAAGTCTATAACCTCCTATGCTAATCAGATTGTTATTGTAAAACAATACAAAAAAACCATGAAAGTTTTCAAAAGCACCTGCACGTTTTTCCTATCGACATTCTCTACAACTGCATTTTGCATAATAGTCCTGTGGTGTACAAAGTAATTACAACAAAGCTGAAAAAAGATTCATTATTGTAAGCGGAGTCTTTTCCTTACCGAATAGCTTGGAGTCCAGAGGAAGTACATTGGATTACATCCCGACATGAATCACCTTCTCCACCAACAAGTCGAAACCATTCTCCAGCTTCTACATCTTTACATAGTAACTTCTCTTCGGCTTCGTCTTCTCCGAATGTGCCTGCAACGAATAAATCAGTCGTGATGTAGATTAGATGGACTAAAACGACTACACAAAAACAAGCTACGACAACCCAAGTGTATAAATTTAAAATTCATGTTCTTTCACATGATTTGCATCTTTTGTTGTTATTTGTTGCCTGTATATTCCATGGAATATTATGTATTTGGGTTTATTATATATTCTTTTATAGAGTCATTGTCACGAAATACTTTTAGCGAGAGACATTGTTGTAATACTTCATTGTTGACAACAATAGAATCACACCTGCTGCAATGCCTGAAATGATTCAAGTGTAATATACACAGTTTGTGCTCTTGTTATTCCTATTAATTATTAATTGTTGCATCAAGTCCAAATGATTTCGATGACGGTGATGATGTAAACGCTTTTATATTGTATTCTAGTTCTCTTATTTAGTCATATATGTACGTTAATCGGCGTCGTAATAAGGGTGTGCAATAATTATTATTATTAGTTGGGGTAAAATTTGACGGAATCACATTGCTAATGGGTTGGAGTTACTCCAAACAGAATTACTCATAAACGCGCTATGCAGCCGTATAGTTGTATATACTCAGATATATACAAGCATTTCATACACGGGTTGGAGTGAAGTCAGCAAATATAGATACTGGTAAGAACACTGCCCATATGACATGATAAAGTGCAACAGTTATTGTAATTTGTAATCATCAATAGATACGATGGTGGATTCGATTGTATCAAAATACCTGCATAATGATATTCACTTTCACCCCGGAACTATATTATCATTAAATTCTTATTTAAAATTGCTTTATGCAAAAAATACATTTAAAAAAACTTGTTGGGTGAATGTATTGTATAATTTGACAACAACGTTCTCTATTCAACCTTGATGCAATAAATGAATAATAAATTAGTTTATAGAGAATCATACAAAGTTAAGGGATGCAAAGCGAGAAAGAGAGAGAGAGAGAGAGACGGGGAGAGAGGTAAAAAGCTTGTACGAAATCTATTTGGTTCTTACACCCCGTATGCTCAATCATGGGTAACATATCCAATACAGCCAAAGAGGCAAGTGAGCAAAGTGAATGTAACTAACTGCACACAAAATACAAGTAATATAATAATGTATATGCACCAGTAGTCTTTAGTCAATAATTCAAAGAATAGTTAAATTCTCTTTTTCGTCTATCGACATATTATGCCCCTATAACAATTGCCGAGATAATTGAAATGTATAGCGAGACGATACTTGCAATAATATCGTGAGTGAGACTTGACGTTTTACTTGCAATCTATACACGGTGAGACTTTTGACGATACTTGTCATGTACAGCGAGACTTGATGATCATATAGTACTTCCAACGTATAGATAGATACCTGTATATAATATGTGTCATATGCACAACAACAAACATCACAACAATAATGCTGTACGTGAACGAGGAGCCGATAGTTGTTGTTTTATGCATTTTAAATAATTTTTCATCTCTCTCCTGCCCCTTGTACAGTGTTTTTATCTACATTGTAATAATGTGTGCAGTGGGTAATTCCTTTGATATGTTGACCACTACTTGGAAGTAACCGTTTGTAACAAGATTACAACAAAGTAACAGTATAGGAGGATTTTTATCCTCACGAAATTGCCTTAGGCTTAAGTTCATATGTTTAAATTTAAAAGTTGATATTGATTGAAGATGAACCGTTTGGACGGATTGGAGGACTAGATTCCTTTTTGCAAAGCAAGTTATATTGTCGGCTTATCCACAATTTTTATTTATACTTATTATATTTAAATACTATAGCTGAAGCAAGTATTCAGAGTTTCTAGTGCAATTCTGAGAATAAATAAAGGGGTAAATTCTAGATTTGTATTATCTCTAGGTTTCTAATAATTCTAAAGTTTTTGTGTCCGTCAATAATTCTTGTAATTTCTAGGTTCACTATAATTTTTGCCAATTTCTATATTCCTTATAAGTTTTAGTTTTACTAATAATATAAACTACTAAAGTGTCAAGACTATTCGGCAAGGAAGCCGGACTTACCTTGTATTATTACTAATACAAATAATATAAATATCGATGGTTTCATCTTGTCTTGTTCGGCTCGTCTATAGCAGTCCGGTTGAGTAGAGAGAGGGGTAAACACACACAAATCCACTCAGCTTCACATGGATTTTGGGGATTTTTTAAAAACTGGTTGTAATTAAGACTAAAAAATTTTGAATGTAGAAAAAATTGATGGTAATATTGAAGGAAATAATATGAGTGATATTCTAGAAAGAGATGAACGAGTCTTTTCCCGTTTCTCCTCCTGCTGTTGTTCTTGAGATGATGACTCGTCGAGACCAACTGAAAGTAGGTCTATAATACAAAAAGAGTTTTTCTTTTGGTCACTTTTGTTCTCTTCTTAACTTCTGCCTTGTGCTTGTTCTGTACTTGGGTGAGCACTATCTTCAAGTATTTGCATTTTCAGTTCTATCGCAGTCCTCTCCTGTCTTGTCTTCTATGCCTTCTATATAGGTGCTGCTAATGCTATAAAGGAATTGACTACGTCAAGAGAATATAAATATATATGTACACTCGCTCCTTTTCCAATTGGAAAAAATATTTTAAAGTTGTGTTGTAGTTAAAGAGACTGACCTCCTGCTGGAAATCATCCCCAATGAATATTCCATGTATGTACGCCCTACTCTATGCAATATATAAGTACTTGATTTTACATTCCTCTATCAACATTATTAAAGTGAAGGGGAAAATAGCATACGAATAAGGAGTTAATAGGTAAAATCTTGCTTACGCAGATGTATATGCACATACACTATATCTGTATATGACATACATACAAGATATGTGTATATATGCACAAGTTAATGTATGTACTACTCAACCCTTTACAGATGCATATATCTCCAAAGAAAAACTTTTATACTGAACGGGGGGTTTCCTCTCTCGTATATTACAAACTTTACCGTGTGTGATAAACAGCCATACACACATCCATCACTGTATGAATATCTACCTTTTTCTCCAAATTGTTAGCTTAATTTTACCCCCTTTAATGTGCAATTGTGGGCCTGTACCGGTCTATACAGTTACCATGTGTAACATATTCAAACTTCTTAAGCGTATTATACGCATTGTAATATCTAATGTTAATACAATCTGATATATCCATAATGTATTGTACATCAATTTTCTGCTAATGTATGCCCATTTTGAGTATTTGAGACTTAAGGAACGTAGACAAGGGGCTCTTAGTTCAGTGTGGAATTTCAGAAATCATTTATATTAAAGATTGTAGGTGTGCAAGCAATCTTAATTTTAGCTCGTATAGTTTATTAGCAAGTTTGCATAGGGAGAACTGAGACATAATTTATTGTAGTTTGTAAGTAAGGTTCAAATAGTTTAGCATTTGTAGGTAAGGTTCACAAAGCGTTGGTAGTGTGTTCATCGATGTTCGAAGGCATGTGTAGTTTGTATATAAAGTTCAGAAAGCATTATTTGAAGTTTGCAATGTAAGAATAAAGCTGTATATATGAGTATCACATTCGTTAGAAAATGCATGGACGTGAAGATTGTAAACATGTGAAACATCAAGTTTGACTTCCATAAGCTTGTGGACAATGGATTCATTGGGAAAAACTTATGCATGATTCTATTGGAATAAATCTATTTATTTATGTACTTTTACTTATGCATTTAAATTTAGTACAACTCTGTTTGGGACGAACAAGCAGAGTCTGTATAAAGACTACTTGGATAGTTTCAAGCAGCGTTCTCACCATACGTGCATTGACTGAGTGACTGAGTATCTCCACTATGTGAGTGTGTGTATGTGTGTGCATATACAGAAAAACAAGTAAGTCATAAGTAGCGAGTGAGCAGTAAGTAAGCATTTAGGGAATTTTAAGTGAAAGTTCTAAAAACAATATAACGGGATGTGCATATGAGGTTTTTAGGTTTCAAAACGGTGATCACCTTATGATATCATCCTAACTCACATGAGTACCTCATTATAGTAGCAATAAGTTATATATATACTTGTTAGTATGTATATGTGGGGTGCAAGCTGAATGAATGAAGAGTTGTGTATGGATGTAGCCATATGTTTGGGATATTTTCGACAGAGATATAATAAAGGCAGCAATAATACAATTTTTCAAGGCATTTTTCCATGTAATTTTGTAATATTACTACACTTATATATAGAAATGATTGTTATCACAAGGGAAGATCAAGCAGTATCATATTCACAAAATTTTCACGTTTTATATAATTACCTAACGTTTTCCTTCCAATTAGGTTGAGGATGTACCTTGATTAATGCTGATTTTGACAGGATAACTTCCAATTCAGAATCCCTCCGTATCTTATCCTCTCCCATATATCTTTACCTTCGTTATAATTAATTGATTTCTGATTTTATATTGTGAAATCTTGTACGCTTTTATTTTATTTTGATCTGATAAAGTACGCTCTACCACATGACTTGTTGGCGTCCGTTTGCTGCACACAATCCCACCATCACCACATACAGATGCATTTTTGAAGCAGGGATTTCAAACCGACTTTCCTTACAAGACGCTCTTTCTTGTTATTGCTGTCTGCTGCTGGCTCCACAAAGACGCGCGCCCTCATTAATACCCGGAAGTATGCCGGTGTTAAGCTTTGGTTATCACAACTGCATTTCTACTTGTAAAACTTATTATTTATTAATTAATTAGTCTGTGTCGTCCTCCATGTCAATTTACTGAATTCATTTAAAATTTCATGCTCTTCATCATATGTTCATGATCACAATCATCTTACATGCTTGCAATCCTTCGCAACAGTATATCCATCACACACAAAAACGTGAATAAGGGAAATTTGAACTAAAGTTGCAGATTCCGCCAATGTTTTTGGCTCATATCTAAGAGCAACTGTAATATAACGTGAAGAATAAGATATGCATCTGTAAGTAACAATAATAATCATAATAATAATAAGTGAAATGTGCTCATGAGCTAGAAAATACTTTAGTTCAAGTTAGGTGCAATTGGTCATACTAATTAATTTTGCATAAGGCAAAATTAGGCAGCGGGGTTGCGCACATAGGGCAAGAGTAAAAGTTCAAGTGATTTGTCATGTTCAATTACTGCATGTATGTTTTCATCATAAAATCATAATTAGGAACCTGTATATGTATACACAATCTACACGTTCAAGTGTCTAGTAATGAGACAATAACACATGAAACTTAAAAATGAGAGCATATGATTTGTTTTTGCAATGAGAGTGACAGGATATATTATTATTAGGACCTGCTAGTCGTTGTCGTCTACACTGTCCTCTTGTCTTGGCATATAACTTTTGCTGCGTAAAATTGACGAGGCTCCTGCTTGCTTTTATTGCCTTACACTGTATGGTGAAAACAAATTTTACATGTTGAAAGGTTAATTTAGATGATAATTTATTGTGGTGCAGATGGGAATTATTTGGTGTCGTTATGCGGTCAACCCGGAAGTTAATGGATGGGAAGATGCACCTTTACTATCAAAAGCCACTCGCTTGGTCATTCGTACTACAGACCCATTGACCAACAGGAAATCTTATTATGCTCACACTTGTACACAATTGACAAAAATTTTTACATCAGGAAATCTTTATAGCCAAATCCTCTCCAACAACTTGTCTGTCTCCATATTGTGGATTTTACCTGTAAAGCAGCAATCAAGCATTGCCATTCTTGTAAGTTTTCATTGTGTTTCTCTCTACTACTAAACCTATAAGTACAGCTATCTTCTCTCTTTTTCTTGTCTTAATATTCATGTAATTTTGTGAATATTCACCTGATGCTTGAGCTTAGTTACGAATACTCGCTGTACAATTTGAGAATTTTCGACGAGTGTGAGCTCATGTCGTGGGACATATGATGACTACTGTATAGTGTGTCGCTTTATTTTGCCATATGTACAGGTAATGGACTTTATGGACTGTTGTCGCTCTATAGTCATAGTTGATGAGTTTGTTGAACGATGAAAACGAAACTTGTCACACATGTTTTACACTCTCCCTGGAATCAAATTCATGAATAAATTGAGATTTTGTTAATATTAATCTGAAATTGAGACGAGTGGAGCCTCAATAAAGAGAGGAGATGATGTGAGTTTTGGGTTGGGACATGACTACGTCGCTGTGCCGCGCGGAAACTAATTAAGGCCATTAGAGTAGTTACTACACCCTTTCATTATATTATCTTCCTTTACTTTCAGCTTTACCCACGTTTGTTTACACACTGTTTATTAAATAAGAAAATAATAAGTAGGTGACAGTCATTTCCGATTGCAGCAATTAACAACTGTATTAATGTTTGGGAAAGCACATGTACAATGAGATGTCGTCAATAATCTATATGGCTGTAGTAATAACTGTCGTTATACCCTCGTTTCTGTCTTACGCTGTAGTCATAACGTTTATTGTTTCCATAGTGTCAAACACTTTAAGAAACTTATTTCATTATATGTATATTCATACTAGAAATACATCAACAGAGAATTTGTATGAACCAACATTAACCGAGAAACAAGATTCAGGTTTAATTCCTCTAAAAATGCAGTCTACTTTATGGTTTGATTTCATGATAATGCACGTGCACTGTGGGGTCATGAAGTCTCAATCAGGAATTGAAATCCCACCACATGTCACAAAGAAGTTATGGTTGGCACTCTTGACTGAAAATCATTCTTCCGAAACATTTCCTACATTGGATGCAAGTTGCAACAAGAACTGTGCTCAATGAGAGTCTTTACGAATTGACATCCATATTGTTGGCATTCATTTTGGTTTTATCTCTTTTTTTCACACCAACCATATTATATTACACGATTTTATGGTAGTGGCACAGTGTGGGGAAGTAGATTTCAGAGTGGTTAGATTCAATCGACCGAGGAAGTTTTATCAATGTGCATGTGGTCGTTGCGTATATTATTGCTCCTACGGTGTTAATTACACACGTATTTGTCAATTGCTGAGTAATTAATATAACTGAACGTGAGAAGGAATTATGACGAACGTGAGTATGAAACTCGCCTGACGTGAGAGTAACCGCTGCTTATTTTTTAAAGCCATATGTCCTCCACTTTGGTATCTGTGTGATTCTGTGCAATTCTAAAATTATAAATCTTATCTTATTCTAAGATTAATTTCTAATTAGCACGATTTCATCATTTAAAAAATCTTACCTACTGCTTCCTATCAAACAGATTTTCAACACTTGTATTTTTAAAGAGAAACATACACATTTAATTTATTCATTATATTTTCATTCACAGCTTATAATTATTCATTAATTAGTATTATATGAATTATTCATCTTCATTCTATTTTTGCTTGTCCCTCACCTCACGATTCATGATTCCGTTGTGGAAAGTATTTTTTTTAATTTTATGTAACGGAATCCAGCTATTTTTTCTCTCGAGAATTTACCTGTATGAGGAGAGAGAAACAACAAGTTTTTGCAAACTTTTATCTATTGCACGTGTTATTGCTCACCACATTTGATAAAGATTGTGAATCTTGACCACCTTAGCCCTAAAAAGAGATTCGCTTTTATGCCTCGCAGACTATACGCATGCCAAGATAAGATGTGCATAATACGACATGTTCATGTACGTACATAAAATTTATTATCATAATAATAACAATAACAGTCAAAAATTAAAATAATGATAGAATCAAACTGGTGTTATTAAAACTTAAATAAGTATCCATTTTAGAAATGAAATTCCGTGCGGCATAAAGCCGAAAACAGTAAACACGAAGTTGAAAGTGCAAAACAAACCCCAAATAACATTTTTTTTCTGGATTCAAATAAGATAATACCCACTCAGGTCTAAATCTAATTTAAATATAATAAATAGGACTTTATGAACTTGAACTCAATTCTAAATTCATCTATCCATCATTGTCACTTTCATTGTTGGGCGGGACTGGACATGTGCCAGTTATTTCTAGTTCAATATTGAGACCAAGGCAATAGAAATGAAAAACTGGACTAAATTTTCAGAAATATAGGTACAACACCCGCGGCCGTGTACACAACAATGCTTTAGCTGGGATACACATGGAAAGGAAATTTATACCTAAAAATAGAAAGTTTCAGACTCTTCAACCAACCCCACCAAATTTATTTGCTTCAATGACGTAGGCTTTGGACAAATACTACGAAAAAACGGTCCATAATTAAATTTAACCGTTAAAGTTTTTGAAAAGCACATACATACGTGGAGAAATCTTTACAATAAATTACTTACGGCTTTTATATATAAGTAAATAGAAGCTACGAAGATTCTATTTATTTACAAGAAGAGTACAAAAATGAAAACAAGACTAGCAAATAAACTTGTAAGCTTACAGCGCCATCTAACTAACTATTCTGGAGGGATTCCTGGATTGAAACGATTTGGTTTCGCGTGAGGGAAGATGGTTTGATGCAATCTTAAATATGAATGTAATCATGTAATTAGTGTATAATATTTTAAAAAATATTAATGGAATAAGAAAAGCGTGCAAAAAGTAAATATCACAGGATTCCAAAAGGCGCTCATATTGCATCCTTGACTCTGTCTAAACTGGAAAGATGAGTTTTTATAACTGAAAATTCTGTAAGATCAGCGTGTGTACGTGTTTTCCAACATGAGATGATGATATTCTGATATATATGTTTAGTTTATACCAGACTGTGTTTCATCATCACAGTTTGTATTATTAAGTAATAGTATTAAATTGGAAACTTCAAGTAATATCAGCGTTTTAACAAATATACCTATACTAGATCATTCCAAATAAAGATGAAGAGACGGTTTTAGGGTTAGGCAATTTCCTATGTTAAGCCGTGTGGGTGTTCTGCAGTCAATGTGGAACTCATAGCTAACTTATATATGAGAACTCATATCTGTATGAACAGTAAATATAATTTTCTATATTAAATTAGCTCAAGCAAGACAAAAATGTCGTATTATGTTCATCAATATCATTATGTCAACGTGTATTATAGTATAGGAAGTATAATCATGATATGATGTATTTCGGTATAAGATGTACATATAATCATCGTGTATTTTAGTATAACAAGTATAAACGGCGCATTGACACTGTCCACTGCTAATATCCTCTGTCGGTGGATCTTGATGAAAGCAGTTCAGCAGAGTGGAAGGGAAGTTTCCAACATATGTATGTATCTTTGAACTCAGATTCACTTTATTTTTATGGAACAGCCTTCATCCCAAGTTAGAGTAGCCCGTGAATATCATGTGTATGTACATATAGATACATGTGTTTTATGAAGCCCATGTTTAGCCGTTGATTTACTTACTTTGGAGTTTAACTTACTTGGAGAATGAGTAAAATATTGAAAATCTAGTATGACAATACCTTTTAGCATATTGTAACATGCTTTAAAGATGACCAATCAAGCCTGAAAATCCTCTCTAAAAACCTTTTAGCAGGCTTGGAAGGTGAATATGGATCATGACCACAATATTTTAGCACATGATGAATGAATGAACAATGAAACAGTACGTTGCTTACAAAAGCTACTTTGTATATTTCATGTTGGATTATTAATTAAATTTCTTCATTAATTAAATAGCTTTCATCAGCTTCAACTTAAACAGTTAGGACGTCATTTGTTGAAGAGAAACCCGTGCCAGCTCTTATTAGCGTTGAAACTTGAAACTTATAAATCCGTCCGAGATGTTCGTATATAGATGAAATTCCCCTACACGTGTACTCAGCAAGTTCAAATATCATCCATTTCTTCCAAAGCCGGTCAAAATTTTTGATAAAAGACAGTTTGCTTAACAAATTCCCCTTCTTTGCACAGACCCATGTGTCCAACATCACGTCAGGGTCAGAGCCAGTGAGGCTGTCAACGCCGGCGACCATCGGATACGGCAGACCTTCATATTTCCATGTGTGACACACACATACGCACCTTTGTGTATGCATCGCTTTACCTCTCAATAAAATAAAGACTATATAAGCCTCGGGGTACATCGGAGTATAAGCCCAAACTATAAAATACACATGTGCTGTGGTTATAAACCATGGAGCATTGTTACAATAACTGACCTGGAAATCAAAATCTTTAGAAATGCTGACATGATTTTACTTTTCTTTATCTGCTGTTATACTGACAAAATATTGGAGAGGAACATGACTACAAAAATAAATAGAACCCAATTACATTACACTCGATCCCTCATCTGTTCCTAAAGTCTCCAGCTATATTTTGGTTGGAGCCATAAGATAATAAAACACTGGACATTTCAAAGGTCATTCCAAGTTTCCAGCAGGCCTTCTCTCTATCTATACATATATTGACTGTGACTGTTTAAATTATACTGGTACATGTGTTCCATATATGCATTACACATATGTATACGAAACATCCGGAATAAAAAATATTTAAATTATACGACCGTAAACATAATGGCAGACATTAATACCAAAATATTGACCGCGTTGCTAAATGCAAAAATATTCCTAAATAATCTTGAGTCACATATTCGATCCCAATAAAGTTTCCTGCGAGCTTTAAACTATAGTAATACTTGGCCACACGAACGTTGGAATATACTTAAGAAATGATTACCAACGCTCCCATTAATTACATTAAACGAAAGAGACATTGAAGTACATGAAGCAGCACTGGATTACCTCATGCTCACAAAAGAAAACATTGGGAAATTGAACATAAATCAAATACATACTGATCAAGGTTTAAAATGTGTGCTAAATAATATCTAATTACAAGTTTTCTTCAAGTAATAAGATTCGAGCTTAATATTTTCTATGAAATTTGCAGTAAGAAGATTTAATTCAGAAATAATTGAAGCTCTTCAAAAATACACGCTTAAAAGCGGATAATGCTAAATAGATGATGTAGCAAAAAATACTAAAATGACATGACAAGCATAAAAACTTTGCTAAATTCCCTTAAAAAAACTAATTGGCATTCTAAGTTTAGAGTTTAGTTTAGAGTAGTTACTCTAAAAATTAAATGTTAAATAACATTTAAAACTTCATACTTACAATTTTTAAATCAGATTGTACAAAACAACAGCCTGAATTCTGAAACCCTTTAATTGTAAAAAAATCCTAAAATTTAATTTGAGCTTTCTAAACTTGGATACAATTTGAATGGAAAATTAAAATGTGATTATAAATCATGGCTTTATTGTCAATCTTCAAATTTTATATGGAACATCCAAAAAAATTCCACCCCATGAAAAGGGAAAACTCCATGAGAAATGACGTGCCCCCTGTAGTTAAATGGGTAGGTCATGCTCAGGTTAAAGATCTCATTTGATTTTGGTAAATGTAAACAAACTTAGAGAGGACTGCTCATCATTTGATGATGATCAGTGTGAGATGGCCTTACATATTTTGCGAGCAATAAAGAGCCCATGTATTACATACACATACATTTTCCTCTTGCAGGAAGATTTACAAATATAAAAAAACTACGTTGCAAACCACACCCAGGTTTCTTATGGGTCTGGTCTAATTTTTCTCGGATTAACTAAAAATAATAGTATACGTGAGAATCTCGATGAGCATGACATTGAACATTTTCGTTGTTATACTATAGAAGAGTTAATTGGTTTCTTCTCAGTATTGTAGTAGTACACATGGAAAAATTTAAGCCTTTTGTCGGAACCGTTAAGTATATAGATACACTTTACGGGGCTTTAACATGAACACAAGTGTGTAATAATATATCGGTTGTACACAGGATTCGGGCGACCAAAATAAACTTTAAATACGTGGAAAGGAATACATATACAATAAAAACCAACAACTTCTTCTTCTTTTTCTTCTTGACAAAAGGAGAAATGAGTCATCACAAGAGCGAACAGCTCCATCAAGCCATTGAGCTATAATTATATAAATATGTGAAATGTGAAGGAACAGGAAGAAGGATCCGAGTACACTAATTAAGCTTGTGTATAAGTATAAAATTACAATTTATACAACAAATAATAACAACTACAGCAGCAGCAGCAACAAGTAAATACAACAAAATGTTAAAATCGCTTTATAAATAAATTGATATGAAAATATTTTCAATGCAAAAACAACTTGATTTAAAATTAAGTTGAAATCAAAATAATCTACCTATACATGAAGTGCGAGAATTATTTGATGAACAACTCTATATTTTCAATATTAATGAATAAGTGGATGTGGTTCGTCTTTTAAAGGAAACAATCTATAGTATCTAGATCCCTTGCACCCCATTTCTTCCAATAAAGAAGTATGAACTTGGATTATAATAATTAATAAAATATTTATGGGAGTACAATTATGATCGGCAAGGAATCTTGAGAAACCTGGGGGATTACGAAAAACTCCAGCCCTTCATGGATTTATCAAAAGAAATTGTCATTAAAATTAATGAATCATGCAAAATTTCTGAATTATTACTTTTATTGACGAAATTACATGAATGTTTCTTGTATATAAACAAGTGATGTCTAAATACTTGAATTTAAATGGTCAGTTCTGAAATAAAATTTTACCTTGCTCCTAAAAAGCAATTTAAATTTAAATGTCAAAATATGTATGCGTGAGAATTTATTTTATTTAAAAAAATTAGAAATAACTGAAGTTCCAATTATTTGATTGTATAAATTAAATTATGAAAAGCTTGTTTAAATAAATTAAAATACACAGCTCTTTTAAACAAGGAAAAAACTTCCTTGATAAAATAATTAAAATTTGCTTATTTGAATAAATTGGAAAATTACTTAATGATTTAATTAATTCGATAAAATGCTCTGATATATAAATTACAAATTGCTTCTTTAAATAAATTTTACCAAAACTCCCTGATTTTACTTATTCCTTCTTTGATTAATTTGACAAAATTCCATAATGAAATAAATTCAGAATTGTCTGTCTCCAGCTTAAATGCTACACAATAAAGATTTACTTGAAGCAAATAATAATGTATCTGTAAAACAAAAAAACTAAAATTAAATTTTTGTTGAATTTCCCCTAAATAAAATGATAAATGACAATAATAGTATTTAATTTTATAAAGTGTCACTTAATTATCAAACATTAGGAAGTTAATTTACTAATTTAAAAAATAATTTAGTTCGAAAACAATCTAACTGAAAAATACTTTAGTTTAAAAAACAATCAAGTTAAAAATGCTTTGATTTCAAAACAAACTTTATTACAGAATAAATTGGCCTACGAGCAATTAACTAAAAATTACTTTAGTTTAAAAAACAGTCGAGTTGTCTAATTTTGTAAATACTTTAATTTCAAGACAATCTACTTTTAAAAATACGCTAATTTTGAAAAATTTACTGAAAAACAAGGATTTAAAACTGTTTGGATCATAATGTATAATAATGTAAAATAAACTTTAATTTTTAAAAAAATCCCTAATTTAAAATCATCCATCCTTTTAAATCCATTACAGTTAATTGAAAACATTCGTTAATTTAAAGCCAGATTTATACAAAATTGACAAATAAGTTCAACAATTCAATTCAAAACATTTTTTAAAATAATTTTTGTAAATACCTTTAATGTAAAAATCCCTTTAATTATAAAATTCCCTTTAATTTAAAAAATCTCCTTAAATTAAAAAATCTCTTTAAATTAAAAATCCCTTTAATTTAAAAATACATCTAAATTGAAAACCCATTTAATTTTAATTACGGTAAATTACAAAATACTTTCCAAACTTTAAAAAATAACTACAAAAAAAACAATTTTTACCCCTAACTACAAATTTTAAAAATGTCATTTGTAATGTTAATTAACGAATATTATACAAACTTTAATGTTAATTAAAATAATACTTAAATTTAACATAATTTAAAAAAAAAACATTCCTAAAAGCAAAAGCCTAAAAAGAATTTGCGAAACCAATTCCGAAAGAATTGTCTCCCCATGCATCCCAGAAACTACAAACAATGAGTCTCGCAATGCCCTTAACATTGTTAAAAAATACAATAAAGCACTTAAACAGTCTATTCCAACAACAACAAGAAAGAAGGTATAATTGACAAAAAGAGAAAGGGAAAGAGAGGAATAAGAAAGAGAGAGAGGGAGAGAGACGGAAAGAGAGAGAGAGAAATATTTGAAACGGGAGGAACGACGGCGAAAGGAAAAAGGACGGCGGCAGGAGTCGCGGAGAAATATTGGAAATAGAGTTTTTTCAAAAGGGGGAAAATTTAAAGTCTCCCTCTCAATCCCACCATTTGTAGTAAAATAAAAGACAGTAGGCAGGTTCCGTTCACTCCGAGAGTCAGATGAAGTTCAAGAAGGTATTAAAGGATTTTTAAAATCTATAACATCTCTATATTAAAATTTCATTTTTTTAACCCCGTAGCCCGCATTTCCCTCCGTCTGCCATCAGTCTTTTCCCAGCCGCAATTATTAGTTTTAATACCAAAATTAATTAGGGGAATTAAAATCCCGCAAAATCCACAGAGTTGTATGTTCTGTGTTGGAGAGACGGAGAGACAGACAGGGAATTTCTTCTTTTTCTTCTTCTTCCTTCTTCTTCTTCTACTTCTTCTTCCTTTAAACGAATATCTCGTCTATACTCTCCCTTTAAAAATCCCAGCACTAGAATAAACGGCAGTAGAAAGAATAAGTTCCCAATGGCAAAATAATATTATTAGCCCTATACTCCAAAAGTCCAAACCATTCAAGCAGCAGACATACGTGGAAATATTCAATATATATTTTTTTTAAATTAGTAATTTCTTATATCAAAAATATATATGTGAATTCATATATTAAAAATATATATGTGAATTCCTATATCAAAAAATTATATTTATGTGAATTCCTATACCAAAAATATATTTATTATATATTCCTATAATATACTTTACTATAGTTTAAAAAGCTCATCTCATCCTTTAATATTCCTTTCCCCGTGTTATTCACTTTGATTTTATATATTTTTATTAATAAATACTCTCAAGCAAGACTATATAGTCAAAAGACACATAAGAGACAGTCAGACTTCGTAGTGCTGGAGTTCTTTTTCTGTCCCGTGACTTTTAACTTTTAAATATTGTATTTATTTTTATTTAATTTTAAGGAGAAATTTCGAGAGAATTCAGCATCAACCTCCTTCATCATTCTCGTAATATTTCAATTTTGTCTAAAAGTCTTTTTGTCACTGTGACTGACTGTTCAAACAAATCCCGTTCATGGTTCCTCTTAATAATAATAATTATTATTATTATTGTCGCGGGGTGAACTCTTATTATTGTTGTTGTGAGGTGAAGACTTTAATTTATATAGTTTATATATAGAAATGTACATAGTTTTTTTGGGAATCTTGTGGTTGTTAATTAAATATTTTGACAATGTTTGTTATATTTTTAGGCAAAAGTTTCTGTGCTGTTTTGGGGGGGAACTTTTTATGCAATTTATTGATCTAAAAATTGTTTTTTCAATTGTTGAATGCTGTTTTTTTAATTGTTTGTTGGATTCTGGTTATTTTTAATGTTTGTCGAATCTTGTTTAATTAATCTGCGTGAGAAATCTTTTTGAAATGTTTCGTTCAATTTGTTAATTTGATTTTGCTTGTTTTAAGTAAATGGTTTGTTTAATCTTGTTTCTTTGAATCGTTCGTTAAATAATATTTTGTTTTACTATTGATTGTGTAATACTGTTTTTTAATTATTATGATTTCCCATTTTAATTGTTGCGCAAAGATTTCATTCATTTTAGTGAGATTATATTCTTGTGGTTTCTCGTGATTGTGGTTCTTTAATAATTATTATATTCTTTAGGCAGAAATTAGATAGTTGAAATTGTTTTTAAAGGATAGTGGGTCTGGAATTGGATCTTTTAGGAACTAAATTGTGATTTTGTGATAGCGATGTAGGGATCAATGAATTGGAATTAGATAATTGCATTTGTTAGGAGTCTGATCGTTAGTTTTTGGTAATAATTTATTACAAATGGTATGACAATTTGTTAGGTTAATCTTGATACATTTGATAATTTTGATTTTGCTCTGGTTAATTAATGTGAGTTATTATGAACGTTAGTTTTTCAAGATTTATGGTGCTTTTAAAGCCTTTTCAGGGTTGGGGGACTTCGTAAGCTCTTTCGGGATAGTTTTTTCGACGGGATTTTTAAAGACTGACGGCATTTTTGACGGCATGTTGATTTGACTGTTAGAATCTGACGGACTTGTACTATAAGCTCAAAGTTGGTTGGCTGTTTTGGAGGATTTTGGAGATGCATTCAAAATTTCAGCAAATAATTGATCTATTAAGCAAAATGTGGGGGATTGATTTGGTCTTAATTGGTTGATGAGACTCCACTAATTTTTGGATTGTTTGGATAACTGATGGTGCGGAAAGTTTAGTAATCCCTTCCCTTAGCTGGTTCACTGGTGTTGTTACAGTTTGGTTGATGTTTTTGAGGCTGATTTGTTGAGAGGGTCCTGAAATTGTTATTTTGAGTTTGAATGATTTGTAATTTACTGTCTTAACTATAGGGATCACATGTCCTTGTGGCTTTTACGTCCTGAAATTGAACAAAATGTGAAGAATTGAGTA
This sequence comes from Lipothrix lubbocki, assembly GCA_034696945.1. Lineage (NCBI taxonomy): Eukaryota > Metazoa > Arthropoda > Collembola > Symphypleona > Sminthuridae > Lipothrix > Lipothrix lubbocki. The sequence goes on along the minus strand of JAQGAK010001424.1, from coordinate 6,054 downwards.
GGTAGAAAGATGATTGAATAGAATGACAAACATTGGTTGGTGGTGTTTTATGTTTGAGCTTGGTGATTTATTGTGAAGGTGGTAAATTTGATAGATGGTGAAGCTTTATTTATGATTTTGTGTACTCATTTGTTGTAATTGTAAGTATACTTTTTCATTATGGAATGGGACATGTAATTGAATGTTATTTTATTATGTTTTTTGGCTCAATCAAAGGTTCCAAACTCCAAAGGATCTTGGATGGCGACAGAAATCTCCTACTGTCAGAGTCAGCACTTCTGCTTTCGAAATCATCGAGGAATATAAATATAGGGGAGAAAAATTTTAAGAAATCAATCCAGAGCAGCATAAGAAGTTTTACATAATATTATAAATTAATTATAACGCATAGAGTTCTATTTTTTTCTGAAGAATATACATACATATATAAATATACTGGAAGACAGTAACTCAAATTGTAACATATTTTAATTTTAGTTTTTATTAGAGTTATTTTATTTTTAACCTTTACGTCGTCAGCGTATAGTTTTTCTTCTTAATCTTATAATATTGTTCACCGACAACACACTCATCGTAACCATTTATTATTAATTTCATCGATTACCTTATATTCATCTATATCTCTCTCGTCGTTTTACAAGACAACTTCATTTAAATCATCATGTCTATGGTTAGTGGTTTGAATTATTAAAAATCATTACATTTTATAGCTTAGAAATATGTAGAGTAGAATGAACTTTATAGGTTTTGATGCTAGATATTGATGTCTTGTTTTATTTACAACAGGTACGCGTACCAGGAGCTTGTACAGAAATCACTTTTAAAGGGATGAGGTCAGTGATAACAGCGGGTGTTCCCTGTGTACTTTTATACACTTTCTACTTATTTCGTTTCTCTGATTCGACTTCATGACTCATTCGGATATTGATTTTTGTGTAGGTTTCTCATAACCGAACGTCCCTCAGATATTGGAATGTCGGCATATCTTGAGGTATTTCTTGAAAGTTCTATTATGGTATTGTTGGATTCCTCGAATTTTGCGCTGTGTTTCATGCTCTCAGTGGGATATTGTTTTAACCTGGACATGGTTCCCGTTTATTTTAACTGTTTATTTTATTTTGTAGGAATTGAAACGATACAAAGTAGTAGTTGTGGTTCGTGTATGTGAAGCTACCTACTCACCAGATAAGCTTGTAAATGATGGAATACAAGTTATTGACCTTTCATTTCCTGATGGACAACCACCTCCTCAACAGGTCTAAACATAATATTTATGAAATTATAACATGGTTTTGAAATAATGCATTTGTGACACCTTGCCATCATGTTGTACGACATTTAAAACCCGAGGGATTCAAACGCTTATATTTTTTTCTGTGTGGTACAGGTTATTGATGCATGGTTTGATCTACTGAGGTCACGTTTTAGTGGAAATGGAAATCCAGAAGGATGCGTTGCTGTTCATTGTGTTGCTGGTAAGATGATTAATGGGAAATTCACTAATACATTATGTATGAATGTCTTTATTATCGAGCAAAACCGTCTTTCGTCTGCAACGTCGAATTATTGATTTCATTTCAATTTTTTATTTGCGGGATGAGAAAGTTGCAGAAATGTAAATTCTTTGTGGGATCTGCTTCTCCAGGTTTTTGTTGATGATTGATGAAAAACTTAAATTATGTACACTATTCAGCTATATGGATTTTCACTGTACGCTTTTCAAAATGGAAGAAATCGCATTATCCACCCGAATGGGATTTGTGGATCGGATTTAATGACATTTCTCATCATTTTATTATAATGTAAATATTTAATACATGACATGAAAAGCTTGACGAATGTACTGAATAGTATACTACTTCGAATGACGAAAGTCATTTCACATCTATCTGCGAATATGATAAATTTAGGTACCGTAAAAGTAGCATCGACCATGCAGCAGTAATATTTGGCAAGTTTTTGTACAGTAAAATTATCTTTATATGAAAACTTGTGGTTTTGGAATCATGAGTATATTCATTCACACGCCGGGAGAGTAATGCAATTAGTAAAAGTAAAATTAATTACCTGGTTGATGCCATTAAAATTAGCGTATAATGAATTATTCCAGTATAATTATATACTTTTCGTTCAGTCAATCATCATTTGGGATTTATGTGTCTGAGGATATCTTTGTGCATTAATTAGTTTTACTGTATTGTTTGGAAATAACTTTAGTAAGTTGGAATGAAAATGAGATAAATTGAATGGGATTCCACGTAATATGTTATTCAATCAATGTATATGCAACTTACAGGTCTAGGAAGAGCACCCGTCCTTGTCGCTTTAGCATTGATGGAATTGGGGATGAAGTACGAGGATGCCGTTGAACTTATAAGGACGTAAGAAACAAAGTTTTTTTCATGTTAACATCATTCATTTGCATTTTGACACAATACATAGCATTTATTTTACACAACCATACAAGAAATATGTTATTCACCAATACCTTTTTGTTGTTTTATTCTGGAAACAGGAAAAGACGCGGAGCAATCAATGCAAAACAACTCTCATTCCTTGAGAGATACAAACCTAAATCAAGGCTTAAAATTAGAAACGGACATTCATGTTTCATTATGTGAATATTTTTAAGAGAAGTAAAGATTTAATTTTAAGACAAAAAAACTCTACTATATTACATATATATACTTTGCAAAAAAACATATGAAGAAGCAAGAAAGCGAAAAGATGAAGAAAAATGTGAAGATAAATTATTTACTTATTGGGAGTATACATATAATACTAAAATTAATAATCAAATTTGGAAAGAAAAAATATACGAAAAGAAATGAAAACATTTTCAAACGTATATTATTATACTACTTGTCAATGTTTCAGAAAAGTTTTGAAAAAACTACAAAAAAATCAAATAAACAGCGTTAAAATTTTTAAAGAAAATAAAATACATTCAATGTGATTTTCAATTTACAATCAACAACAACAACTAACTAATAATAATAACAATCAATCATGTATGTGCATCCTGCTTCAGAATGCTAGAAATTGTTCATGACCTATAATACAACAACAATTTATCGATTATATGTATCTATCTTCTATACTCATATAAGAGAATAAGCGAAGAAGAAAAAAAACAATCAAACGTAGCCATTTCTAGAATTTTTATATTATTATATCTTTTATGTGTCACTTGAGAGTGAAAGAGAGGGAACGAGCCAACGAAGAAACTCATACGATTTTACTAAAAAAATTAATAATAAAGAACTTAATCTCATTCCTATATTTATCAGATTATGTAGACAACTTTAAAGCCTGCATGTTTTTTTTCTTTCTAAAGCCTGTAATAAGTTGTCGCATGCTCATGTCCCGGATATAATTACTATATACTACATTATACTATTTTCATGTAAGCTATCTATACTTGTATGAATATTATATACTACAAAAAACGACCTTAATCTCAATGAAATCTGTGTATTATAAAAGCTGAACAAATCTCATTTTTCCAGCTTTCTGTCAACCTAAATCTTCGTCCTCCTGATAAATTGATCCGTATTAAACCCATTATAGGGAAACTACCTGTGTGTGAACGCTAAAGCTATTGATATATAAAATAACCTCTTTTTACATATATACTTTTACTTGTAATAATCATTTCTATATGTATATCTCCACTGTTGCTCCCATATGCCTAAACACAGACTTGCTATGGCATCAATCAGTGTTTTAAACCGCTTCCATCCATCGAATCCTAGGCCTTCCATGTTTGACATTGCTTATATCAATTGATTCAGGGCATCAGAATTTGCCTCTGTAATGTAAGTATGCATTAACCGACTTCAGGGCGTCATTTCCCAATAATTCTCTTGGATTTTCCATTACCAACCGGATACGGAGACATGGCTTGTACACAAGTGCAAATTATTTTGTTTCCGCTTCCCACCAAACCTCAAATTGCCATTAGAAGTTCTGATAATTCATCATGTAGTGCAATCATCCACAGTAAACTTCTGGAGGCATTACCTTGTGAGCTATATACAAACAGGGATGGAACTACTACACAGGAAATAGGCCAATACTATTCCTCTTTATCTCCACGCTTTTAATAATGCTTATTAATACCCTACACTTGAGTGTACAGAACTAACGGTAAGCCCCCCGCTCTCAGGATTAGTGCTTCACTACTTGCCCATACTGAAGTCTTCTTTAAAATTGTGAAAGCACGTAGTAGCAACCTTTAGCACATCCGTAAACAATCTTCTATCTTCTGTACACACATATTACGCCATAACTAAGCTGCATAAGTATGCTTTAAGTATTTACGTCGAAATTTTTTAAAACCAAAATATGTTCTACTGTTATCATCAGTACAGGCTACCACTACTACGTTCAATTTTGCCAATGTTCGCAGAGTAGCACACTAACCAGTTTTCGCAACGTACCCTCTGCACTATCTTTTATTTCCACCACTGCCAATATTAACATCAAAAATACATAATCGCATAAATATGCATGTCCCCTCATTGTACAAATGCGCCGATTTGATTTGCTTATTGACTTTAACGTCACTAGAAGGTTATACTTATAGTATAATAGTGACATTACTATAGGAAGTACATTACAAGGATAACTAGTACTACAGCACTAAAGCACTTAACAACAAAAACTCCCAATCATCAAAGGTGCTACTGCAAAAATAACATTCTTTTTGGAAAATGGGATGTGCGTCAGTTTTAGAGGACAAGGAAGGAATACAGTTGTGCAAAAAGTTATATAGGTGTATGTGTTTCCATCAGGACGTTAAATGAATTTCTGCCATTTCTGTATTTCCTGTTTCGGTCTATCTAGTCCGCCTGATCCACGCATGAAATTTTCACGAGCTCACGAATGAACACTAATTTCCAAATAATTTCCCGAATAAATGTATATACCCTTTTGTGCAATATACTCTTACTAATTTCCATCAGAATTCATGCCCGTAGATATGCATACATTACTCTGTAGAACATAACCAAACGGAATGATGAAGTGGAACAGGTAGGTATTAGATTAGTAAGTATACGGAGTTAGTTCCAACCAGAAAAGGAAATGAAGCACACATAGATCGCTATACAAAAGGTAGTTTGCCTGTAATAATGTGCTCCTTGTGTACAGCAGAAATTATTATGGAGAGCAGACTGAGACAGTAAATAGAGTTGACGGGAATCAGCAAACCCAGTTAATTAATGAGCATTCCCTTCTCTCTCCATACAATTTCAATTAAGCGGTTGACTAACATATGGTTGGATGGAACTAAATTCCAGGTTCAGTATTGTGCAATCAAGGTAAATACAGATACGTTCTGGTAGTCAAGGAACTATATATACAAGCATATAATATATTTACCCAGGTACGACGACGAAATCCACTCAAATTTAATGCTATTGTGGGAAACAGAAATAAGGATCTGTATGCATAAAATATTAAATACATAAGTGCCAACAGTTTACCTGGCATTAGATGAGGGTACCTCACTAATCCAGGCGGAGGATGGTTGTACACACAGCCGAACCCACTCAATTCTACTCAGAAGAGTTTTGCGTGCAGCAACATGAAGGCAATAAGATTGAGTTGTCTCAGCGAACACCCACCTTATTGATACAAATTACAAACCGTCGCCTGTCATGTTAATTTATTTTGTATAAACAACGCTCATTTATTGCAATGTTAAACCTAGCTCCCTTTCCTTTACCTACTCATGTTAATAATGCTGACAATCTCAACTCAGGTTTTTAAATATGTCGTCACTTTTTAGCACGATTTGTCCTCTCACGTTATTAACAGCCTTTCCAGATTCATGACACACATATATAGCAATAAACTGTCCGTGGGCTTCAGATTGTTTATCTAACAAACATGATTTTAAATTAAAATACAGTAGTACAGATGTATATACATATGTACAATATATTAAGAACTTAAATTGATAGGAAGTATTCAGCGGTGTACTCGAGGACTGGCCCGGCCTGGCTGAGCCAGGGTAAGAGAAATGGGGGCCAGGGTATAAGATTTTGG
>JAQGAK010001423.1:0-33045 GCA_034696945.1 Lipothrix lubbocki | reverse complement strand
ATTTTGTATTTATTTTGAATTTATTTTGAATTTATTTTGAATTTATTTTGTATTTGTTTTTCATTTGTGAATTTAATTTTGTATTCATTTTTGTATTTACAGATAGTGTATATATTTTATTATTATATTGTATTTATTAAGTATTTATTATTTTATATTTATTTTGTATATATTGTATTTAGTTAATTTATTATATTGCATTTTTTTATTCCGGGATAAATTGTGCAATGGTTCAACAACGTACAATAATAAGAACCCGAAAATCTAATATAGTGGAACCTTTTTGTTGAAATCATTGCAGGGTTTAATAATGTTCGTAACCCCAGCCCTTCTGATTCTGTCCTACTGTTCGGATTTCAATGAAGCGAAAACAATGCAGGAAGTATTGTACTTCACATGGGGAAAGGCTGGACAAAGGTTGACGTCTGTCTGCATGACTTTGTATTGTTTCGGAGCATGTATTACGTACATAATTATCATCGGAGATCAGCTGGACCAAGGTAAGATTGTGAAATTGGAAGTATTACCAACAAATTTGGGGATTTTATAAAATAACTATAATACTATATGTTTCTTTATAGTTTTTGCAGCGATGTATGGTGATACCTTCTGCCATTACTGGTACTTGAACCGCAACTTTACTATGGTAGTCTCAGCAATATGCTTTATTCTTCCACTTTGCTATCCAAAAAAGATAGATTTTTTGAAACATGCAAGGTGAGACAAATTACATATAACACTGAAAACATAAATCTAAATTGTAAACTACCATAATTAATTTGTTTTGTTTTTGGTTTCGCCATTTACACTTTGAAAATGTATGTTTATTGTATTGTAGTACGGTTGGTGTGGCTGCCATAATTTACGTCGTCTTTCTTGTCGTTGCACAATATTACGTGGGTCCTTATACACCCGGGCCAATTAAAACAGCACCTGATGACTGGAAGGATGTATTCCTGGTCGTCCCTACTTTATGCTTTGGTTATCAGGTATGTAGCGGTTTGAATTGGACAAGTTTGCTATCCTTTAACATAAATAAATAGCTAATATCAATAATAAGCTAAGCTAACTTTGTAACTTATATTTCTATTTCAGTGCCATGTGAGTATCATACCTATATACTCGTGCCTTAGAAAAAGAACGGTGAAGAATTTCAGTATATCTGTTTATCTAGCCATAATTGTGTGTATGTTCACTTATACAGTGACAGCAGCATATGGTTACCTCACGTTTGGAGCAAATGTTGCCAGCGATATTCTAAAATCTTATGATTCAACATATACGTCTGTTCTCATAGCTAATGTGGCAGTTGCTGCGAAGATATACGTTACCTACCCAGTTAACTGCTTTTGTGGAAGGTAAAATCTTTACAGATTGAAATTAACCGAACGAAGTAATTAATAATAATGTGGAAGTAATTTGTTAGTAATTTGGTAGCTTTTTGTGTTTAGGGAAGCGATTTGCGACATGTGGTTAGACTTTAGTCTATCGAGGCGAATTTTGGAAGAGGAAAGCCATCCGGACCAACCTTCTGAAGAAAGATTTAGAAGAATATCCGTTGCTTCGGCTTGGTTTACCTTGTCAGTAATTCTGGCGGTACTGTTACCCAATATTGGAGCTGTGATAAAAATTGTCGGAAGCCTTGCCGCGCTATTTATTTTCTTTTTTCCAGGTACGCATGCAAATCTACAAAAATTTAAATAGAAAACTACAAAAAAATAAAAATTGAAGCTAAGTTGAATTTAGCAATAAATTTTAGCTTTATCAAAATTACTTTGCAAATTTACATTTTAGGTTTGTGCCTTCTACGAGTGTCTACACTGGAAGATGGAGCTAACGATGAATCATCGAATAAGAAAACATGGCTGACTGTAGTTTCCGGAATGTACCTCGCTTTTGGTGCCTTTGTATTTGGACTTGTACTTACACAGGGAATCTACGTTGACTTTGTTTACGACCAGGAATCAGATATTCCTGTGTGTGTTCCCAGTCTCAACCACACAATTTAACATTTTTACGAAAATCCTTTTAAGCTCCTGGAGCTATAGAGCTATATTATTTGTTATTGAAAATCTAGTTGTTATTAGTATTTTTATGAGCTCAAGAAAGATGCCAAACATATTCCAAGTTCCCGAACTTTACAGGACGGCAAATTGTATTTATATAGTAGACCTTAACAAATTCCAAGAGTTTGAAAAAAGTAAAAACCTTGATTCATTCTTAACGAACGAACTTAATGAAACTCGTCATTTATCACATTTGACTTGAAGGGTGGAATCTATCAATGTATTTATCTCATCTCGACCGTTTTTTTTGTCGATTAGTATATCCTGCCTCTTGCGCACTTCTAGTAGTACTTCCAAAAGTTGTTCCCGTGCTTCCTGTCGGGTAGATTTTTCTCGTTTGAGGTTTAGATTTGTCATTGAATCCCTGGGAGGATGATTCTGAACAATCAGAATCGGTATCATTGGACTGAATCCCTTTGCAAGCTACGTCAGTTGTACTTACTACTGGAGACACCATCTATAAAAATATGTAAAAAAATATATATGTGACATTCAAAGCGAAATAAGTATTTTGTGTATCCATGATATTATAAATAAGGAACAAATATTTATTTAAATTACATTCACTAAGCATCCTTCGTCGGTTGCTGCGCTGGGAGGACATTTATTTGTTAATTCGACCACGGAAGAACCTCTGTCTTGGACGATTCTCAAAAATGGCTGCGCTAGATTTCCAGCATCATGCATCGGTTGCAAATCATATGGAAGTTTAGGGGATGCCATCTGAGTGTTAGGAAAATAATCTACACCCCTGTTAGCTTGATTTACATTTAGGAGTTCACCAGGTTTTAAAATCACTCTAGCTGACGTTCCTTCCCTAAGACTGCAACACTGTTTTTGATTCTGTTGCATAATGCATACATCTTTGTCGTTAAATGGCCTCGCGTCAGGAGCTGTAAAGTCACATCATAATTTATTAGACACGTTGTGAACAGAAGAATAATCATATAGGTAAACATAGTGATACGATTTATTATGTTAACTTGTAAATAACAACTGTATATAACCGTAGCTCACTATTTAGTTCACGGCGACATTCTAGTTTGGTTACGGACGGAAAGCAACAAGATAGACCGGTTCCTTGCATATGTAGTCCACATCGTCGTATCTTGCAAGAAGGACGTCGTCGGGACTTAGGTTTAGAACAGCAGCAACATTCACATGGTCTTGGTTTGTGATATTCACCAAGTGGCGGTCTGCTGTACCCTCGGAACTCACTATAGTAAAAGTGACATAGTCATCAAATGAATGTGTGTTAATTTGTTTAAACACACAACCTACAGCACAACTGTATCTCTCCAAACTACTAGTTGTACCTATAACTTAAAATATCTTTAAACTACCTTGAATCGCATCCACAAGTCGGGGGCATGAACTGCTTGCGACAACACGACGATTTACTACCGCGTCTTCTAGGCGTCTTAATGATTATGCATGGTTGTTCGACAAAAGTTGGGCACGGATAGGCTGACATGTCGTCTTCATCTTCATCTGCGTTCAATATGCAAATATTTTTGCAAGTGTTACTATTATTACTATTACAGGAAGGACCACAGGAACATTGCCCCCGACTGATATTATTGGCATAAACGGGAGGTGGAGTTTTAGGAATAGCTAGAGAGTAGCCCTGTCTGGGCAGGTCTGGGAATGGTGGAGGGACACATGGCTGTGAGCCGTTACCGGTACGAAACTTTACTGTGCCACCTGTGGTTTGAGTATGCTTTTCTCGTTGTTGAGGGGGGCAACACATAGGTTTACAACATGAATTTTGTTGAGGTCCATTATAACACACTTTGCAGCACATTCCATTCGGTTGAGGCGACCATTGGTTTTGTTGTGGTGGGGGATATGGACAAATGAACCCGGCACCCACTTTTGCAACGTCTGGGCGTGATAAACTAGAACGTGAAAGGTTTGATGGAAATGAGGAGTTGGCATTATTATCTAAAGTAAATCTGGACATGGAGAGATTATTTTGCAGTTGATTCGGTTGTTGCCCTGCGATTGAGCAAATATTCTGATTCTGAGGATAGGAGCCATAAGCTTGTTGTGGTAAGTATGGGGGGTAACAAATAATAATTGGCTGTTGAGCCGGGCACCCTCCTGGTCGTAAAGACGGCTGACTTGGATAGGAACTTCTCCCATTATTTCCAATTGAAATTGAAGTTTTCAATGTTGACTTTTTGAAGTTGATACTCTTTGCGCTTTTGCTTTTTCCATTTCCAGTACCAGCGTCAGTGGAAGAACTTTTCGATTTCGTTCCGCTGACCTCAGGATCATTGTCGTAATCTGCTTTGTTGACCGTTTTTCCCATTTCCAGAATATATAAGGTGGATTGTAACCGGGTTGGCTACCTCTGACTTTAAGCGAGGCATGAGTGCATGCTACATGCACAGCTCGATTTTGAATGCGAAAAATATTTTAGGGTTCCATTTGTCGCCACATTGAATTTTGAAATGCCATGTTTTGATTACAAAAGGTAGGTGCAATGGACCGATGATTATTTTATATTTTATGTGGGTGTAACTTGTGTTTATCTATAGTGCTTAGTTTCCCGTCCATGCTTTACTCATGACCAGCTAAGCTGGCTTGTGCTGTGCTTGATTGTTACGATATACGATACGATATACGATGACTGGCTGATAACATTTTGGCATTTGGCAATGTTGATTTAAAAAAAAATAATGGAAGAAAAGAGAACTAAAACTAGCTGAAATTTAACTATTTTAATCATGTTTGTAAACTATCTTGAATTATTTACTGTGTCGTAAGGCAAGCATCGTATGATGCCAGTTGTAGAATAAAGTTTTACTATCTCTCTTGTGCTAATTGGAGCTTGTTTACAACTTTTCAGTGCATTTTAATTTGTGACGGCATCTTCACTTTATTTTTTTTTCAAAAGGCTTTTTTTTGTAAATTGATTTAGATTAGAATTCAGGCGCTGTGGGCAACTAGAACTAGGTTGCACGCAAAGGGTGCAAGTTGTGTTAACGCGCGAAGCGCGTTTGCCTTGCTTTAAATGCGTAAAGTATGAGCACAAACATCCATTAGCCAGCACCTCTATACAATACAACAACGAACTAAAAAACGTTACATATATAAGTAGTGGTTTTATTAAGATCGATTTAACCATATGAAAATGAATTAATGAAGAAAGTCCTTAATCTGTTGGTATACGTATAGGCATTGTTAATATATTACCTAGAGATTTATCATATAATTAATTAGTAGTAATAGTTTAATATTTTGTAATGTATAGTCAGTTTGATCAAAGCTAATACATATTAGTTTGAGAAGATAAATTTGGTATTTGAAATAATATTATTTATTATTGTGCTGCTGCTGCACTTGAATATTCATGACCGAGACCGAGAGTAACCCGCCGAGTTCTGGGGCTCCATCGAAGCGTCCGCGTCCGCAACAAACCCATCATCATCTCTATTGAGACGTTACATATTTAGAATTATTATTCTTTTGTTCGAATTCCTTTGTTGAATTATTCTTTGTCGATATTGTACATATATTATATGTGTATATATAATTATATATATATGCTACCTTCAATATATATATTCTACCTTCAATAATTCAATTTGCATTACTTACACAGCTCAACTTAATATTTCATCATTTGATTTGATTTGATTTATTGTCGGATTTGCATTCACAATAATAACACTATTATTTCGTGACAATACACAAGAAGTGATTACTATTGAAGATAGCTGACAATTTTAGAATTACTTTTAATTAATTTTAACTATAATTTATTCTATAAACTTTATTATTATTATTGCCACACAATGCATAATAGGTATAATATGGATTAATATAATACGGTAAGATTGATAAAAGAACTTCATTGCAGAGTAAAAATTACAGGATAGGAAAGTGTGACGTGACAAGTGGCAATCAGCTGTATTTAGCTGTGCGGCGAGGTTTAGCTTAGCTAATAAGAAGCACCTAATAACAATGTTGTTTTCTGCTATGCTAAAAGGTGTACGTATTAAGTTTATGAACATTTGAAGAAAAACGACATACAGTTTCAGTTTCGTTCTCTGTTTAAGCAAGTAAACGCTGCACATAACTGATGTAACATGTTACATAATGAGCCTATTCGCTTTAATTTACAAACGGATTAGTGGAATAGAACCCCCTCCGAAATTCCCAAAATCCGAATTCCTCAACATAATATTAAATAGTTTGCCCACGTTATATTTTAATTATGCAATCATTATCCCTTCAACGCAACCGCAATGCGAGGGAGTTTGTAAAAATGTAAACAACGAAAGTACAGATAGGTATAAAGAACGGAATAGGAAACTTATTGTAAAGCATTTTAACTTTGATGAACATACATTTGTCCGTCCGATTCACTAGCACTCAAGCTCAAGGGATATTAATTGTATGTACATGTAGTATTTTAAAGAGTCCATATGTATGGTGCTGGGTGCTTAACGTTAATAGCAATTTATTAGCATAGGACAACAAAGCAACCATGTAACCGAACTTTAAAGCCAACTAACTTCTTGACTTGGTTATATTTGATTTTATATACTTATTACAATTAGAAGTATGCATCAGATTTGCCAATTCTTTCGTTTGACTTCTCGTTGTCCTTCATCTATACAAAGACTGTTTAGATGATCAAGTGAGCCAGGAATACGAGGAGGTGGTGCAAATGTCGGCAGGACTATTAATAATGCAACGCTCACATCCACATCCATACATGTGGAATGGTGGAATGTTTAGAAGTTCGAGAGACAGTTTGTATTTACATTGGGAACTGACATTATAACATTACACCACACACCACTGCACTCTGACCAATCGCAATCGCCAATCATTGAATCTATTTTCTGTACTTGAGCAATTTCATTTATTACCTGTATTTTAGCATGATTTTTTCAAGCGTTGCTAAATCTTACCTCACTGTTCCTTCATAAATAGTCGTTATGATGTTCAACCTATATATTGTATGTGTCTTATGTAGTTTATGATTATAAGATGCATTCCATTAGATTCATACAGTAAGTATACTCGTTGATAACTTAATATCTTAAAATGACCCAATACTTCTTATTAAATCATACTGTGGTATTTACCTCACATTATAGTTCATTGTGTTTTCATATTTAAAAGCACTTATTGCTCAAATAATTTTTTGAAAGGCCTCTTCCCCATTTCCCCCCGCAAATGTATATTTGATAGCCCATAGCCTGAGTATATATGTATTGGCATTTGGCATATTAACCAAACCAAAAGGAACATATTATTATTATTAGCACAACAACAGCTGAACAGTTGAACAGCTGAAGCTGAAGGATAAATGGATGCAGCCTGTTAAAGGGCGGATTGTTTGTGCTCAACTCTGCTTCATGAGTATCATGAGGATTGAGGATGAGGATTAAGAGCTGTGAGCTGTTGTTGAGATAGAGAAAATGGAGTGGAGAGGAGTACATCTTTGGCTCAGTATACTTATACGTACTCGGATTACGAATGTTAACATACGTATGTATGCATGGGATGCTAATCCGATGCTGTAAGATCTTTATGCTACCATAACATCATTCATTTTGAATTCATTGAGATATCTTAACAGATTTGTAGAAAGATTTGAGGGACTGAAAGGAAGGAGGACTTGGTCATCTATTTCATAGGGAAAATCATAGGATTATCATGAATGTGATTTGGAATAATAATAATGAGTTGTTATTAAGTAAGGGCTGATTGACCGACTGCAGATTGCTTCTTAACCTGGATACTGGAAAGGAAAGGAAACTGGATGTGGAAAATGTTGAAAATGTGGATGTGGACGTGAGTGCGTACGTGACGTAGCTTGAAGAGCTGGAGGCAATGTTGAAGATGTAGAGTTTTAGCTGATGCGTTGTTGCCAGTCCCGAAGCTTTCCACAGTGCCCACAACGCTAAATCACGAAGCTAAAGCATTCGTCTAATGAACAATAGCGGAATTAGCCCCGTAGAGTAGCACGCAAGTTGGCAACATCCCAGTTAGAGCAACTGGGGAGAATTTAACGTCGTTTATTTTTAATTGAAGGTCATGTTGTCGTAGGATTTGACCCTTGTTTTCCAAGATGTTGTCCAGAGGAAAATGGAGGAGTGGAAGGGGGAAATGAGGAGATTTTGAGGTAGACAATGCGATTGACTTGAGGGAACTAGTTGAAGCAGAGGAGGTTGGTGGCGTGAGGAGATTTGTATTTAAACAGAAAAGTTTTTCCTCGTTGCCGTCAGTGTGTCAGGAAACTGAGAAGGGAAAACATATCCAATGAAGTAAGATTTTATGACTCTTTTCTTATCTTCTGTCGTCTGTCTTCAGTAGCTATTAGCCATATATTGCATTTACAAAGATTATTTTGTGGACGCAATGGGTTGATCCGTTGATCCTTGATCTCTGGCTGGTAAATACATATAAATAATAATAATTTTAATATCAAGTGATTTTGTTGTGATTTTGAAGGTTCAGTGTGAAATTCGCATTAAAACCACATTGTCTAAGCATAGTTTGGCATGGAACTTGAAGGAAAAAGTGTGGAAGATAGAATTGCGCCCAACGTGTTCGAGTTGGGGGTTGTGGAGAGTGGTGGACGGGGTCTGGAATTGGGACTCAGCTGCAGTGCTGGTGCGAGCTCTGGCTCTGGCTCTTCTTACCATCCGTACCATTATCAGCAAAAAGTGAGCAGTAGCTACGGGAGTGGAAGGAGCAGCAGAAGACGATCTCTCCCACCTTCACCCTTCACCAATACATCTGCTATTAACACCACTACGACTACTACGACGGAGGATCCATTCCTGCTTCAGACTCAACTACAGCATAATGTGCAGCAGGCTCCCGTGAAAAATTCCAGAAAAATGCGTAGATACAACAAGAAGCTGGGGAAGCGACTCCGACGGGCGACTCAGGCTGCCCCAAACAACAACAATGAGTTCCTCATGCAGGAACATGATCCCTTGTATCATCTCGATGCTGATCTTCGAGCCAACGACGAGGATTCCAATTCGGACGAACAGCATCAACAGGACCATCCGCATCCTGATCATTTGCATCGGCACAGATCTCATCGCTACTCATCTTCCCCAGAGGAGGACGAAGAAGACTTCCTTACCAGAGACTTTTCCAACGCCTACGAGGTCGTTCATGCCGAGAGACTGTACAACATGAGTAAAAACCAACTGATTCATGAGTACCAGCTTATGGAGGAAAGAGTGGAGTTCCTTGAGAATAAATTAAGGTCTGCCTTGTTAGAGAAAGAAACACGCAAGGATATGATTAAATCCGAGGCTATCCCCGTCCCTGCGGCCACTGCCGCGATGAGTAACCTTAAATGTGCCAGTGCTGGCTCGCTCTTTTCAAGCAGCCACAGTTCCTTTGTCGAGGATGAAGATGAGGACAGATTCCGATTTATTTACACGTGAGAACGCCTCACGAAAAACCAAAATATATTTTCAGAAGAGACTAATAATCCTGGTGAAAACAACGATTCTCAAATGTACAAGTATCTGTAGAAGGAGGAAGCACTGGTATCAGATTCAAATATAAAAATTAACCTGAGTCATACGACGATTACGACTGTAGCAAAGCAGGTCTCAACTTACCCCTCCCCACCTGTTTTCCATTAGTTCGCGAGTCGGGAGTGCCCAATATCCAGGTCATATGTACTACATACAGTACCATGTTTTACGCACTCATCACTTTTGCATCAAACCGCGATTTATAATGAACTTGTCTGAAATACAATAATTCAAACATTGAGAATTTCTTTAGTACGTATTTTTATGTGCCTGTACATACTGTCATGATACCTGATCGTATTTTATTTGCTTATAAAATAATTATACCATATTGTTTTACTTTCATTTGTAGATAATACTTACTAGTCGTTTTTACAAAAATCCTTTAAAAGCTGGCATTTCCATTACAGCATAACAGTTATTCATCTTTTATTTGTATTAATGTTCGTCCTTCTCATTAATAGTTAGTGGTCGACCATTTACCATATTCATAATATTATGCATCACAAAATTGGCCTGTCTTTCGTTTTATTGCTCTTGTCATTAAGAGAATTTTTTCGGTTCGCATTATTAATTGTACCTGTCATTAGTTCATTAGTTGTACCACATTGAATGAGTGTTCTGCTTCATTCACATACGGCTTCCTTGCATTTTCCGTATTGCTTTAGTTATAGTTGATACTTTGCTAATGGAATTTGTTTTACTCATATTCTGGAAACATTAAGGTTTGCTATTGTAGAACTTAATAGCATTAGTAATTGATGTGTCATTCTTTACTGTATGTACCAAACAATTTTGTCAAGTCAGTCCGGTTATCAGAGCTTTACTGGCAAGCCTGTAAAAACGTCTTTTGCAGGTATTCCTGGTCATGTTTTTACAAGAATCTGGGTAAAAGATGGTAAAACGGGCTTAATGGTCAGCCAGTGCACGGAAAATTTTGCAATTTGTTTGCTCTTCTGAACATGTATTAGTGATTGTGTATTGAGTCTTTTTTTTTAATTTTATAAGCTTTAAGAAAATGGTGTGGGTGTGATTGAGTAGTAGTTTGGCCTTTATTTATGCTACGAGTAAGAGATACATACTACTACACAGCATACCCCGTGGCATAAATAGGTACGCAGTAGGAATTTAATATATGCAGGTACATAAGTACATCAATGTTTGTATACCACACAGCACACTCAAATGGCACAAGAGTAAAATTCTTCGTAAGCCTTACAAATGTTATTTAAATGCGTACAATTAGGTACCTCCAACATGAACTATAGCAACTCACCACCCAAGTTTTTTCTAGTAGAAACGGACAGGGAAAGTATCTGAAGTAGAACTGCTGCGGTTTAAAACAGTGATGTACAAGATTAAAAAGTAAATATGTTACATTTAAGCCACTATGAAATTCTAGCTACTTGTTATTACATTTCCCTACTTTTAACCCGGATTTATAAGTCAATCAAAATAAACCAATTTAAATGTTTACGAACGTACTTGTACATTATGTACCTTTTAGTATGTGTCCGGTTCGTTGTACTGTTAGTTCGGCGGATACAGATATGGACTTATTTTTAAGTATGGAAACATCTTCGTAGGTATTTTTAATCCAAGACTTGAATATCGATTTGTAGAAATAAATGGATATTTTTCCACACTTGAGAACACAAAGTATGCGTGTAAATGACAAGTTCTTTACCGTTTTGAGAATTTTAATCAAATCATATAGATATTGTAATTTGATATTTGGGTCTCGAACTCCATCGGTATTTGTCAAATGTGTTTCGTCTTTAATCGCAATGGGATGTCATAAAGAGGTTCCAGCCGTGACACATATGCCCCCTCCCCCATATCAGTCAGCTCTTGATGAAATGTTTTGAGAGATTTTATTTTTGGTTAAAAACGACGGTTGTTGGGATCATTCTCTCCCTCCTATAATTTGTAACCACGAAGAAGCCTCACAAGCTCCCAAGGAGTGCTGGCAACGGGAAAGTACACTGAAGATCTTGAGACTCAAAAAAAGGTTGACTAATAAAGTACTTAAATATTTCGTATATTGTAACTGCAAAGTGTTGGATCAGATCGTAAAGTTTGGACGTCCTTTATTGAGTTCATGTCGCAATACTCATCGCAAATGCTCAAACTTCCAAATAACAATAATAGTCAAACTGACTGACAAATTTCGAACCTTTTGCTGCGAAGACTATCCTGTTAATATGGTGTATCGCTTTTCGCATCGCATTGGTAAATGACAGCATAAAAACCTGACCGTTCACTCAGCAAGGTATTGCACATGATTTTATTTAATCAAGCAAATAAATTAATACATCTGCCAATATATTTTGCAGATTTATGGTGGGGCAGTAGATGTAGCTAGTTAGTACTATTACAAATTACATGTACATGCACAATATTCCCGCGAATGCAAGAAAATAAAATATGATTATTTCCTTAGATAAGTCAGTAATTAAATTATAGAATTTCGGATAATTCGTTAAAACATTAAACACATTTAGTTGTTTGTTGATAAACGTATGTAGTATACACGATTTTAAATAACCTTTCGTAATGCTATGTTGCATCACAGGAATCACATAGAAAGTTTCACAGCACGCATTAAATAATTTTAAAAATAACACATACACAAAATCACACTCGTTCTCATCAGCATTATTGCTTGACAATAGGTGTGCTATTGGAACGAAATGGATCAATAATGGGTACATCATTCCAAAAATATACTATGACGTTTTCCTTAATACAAATATTCAAATAATAGTGTACGAAAAATATTCTGAATTTAGTACCGTTCCCAGCGGTGTCAAATCTGCATTACATGCAATAATTTCAAACTAGGACAAGACACAAGTTCCTTCATTCCCCATCAAGCTTACACATTTAGGACTGTATATAAATTAAATACTGATACGTGCTACACAAATATATATATCGATTATTTATACGTGTTATAGTTACTTTTATACAGTTTCAGACCACGATTACCATCAGGAGAGAATTTTTCGAAAAACGCACTTTGTCGTTACACGTTTACAGTAAAAAAAAATACAGTCTTTACCTTTGATTGGAAAAAACGCATACAACATGACAGCGGTTTACCGGTTAGATTGTTTTTACAATTTTCGTTGAGTAAAGATTCAAACAGGGGAGCATGCAAATTAAAACAGGTTCACGATTCAGGACAGCCGTTGATAGTTCCTTTAAACAATAAAAGATAGTATTTACAAATTCACTTGAAATGGAAAGAAATTAATACGTGATAGATATAAACAATCCAGGTGACCACTTATCTAAAAGCCATAGTCGTGTATCAAGCTTGACTTTGTTAGAATGCAATGGTTGGTATTATTAGACATAAATAAAAACATTAGTATACGTAAACGAATTTTTACAATGATAATTTGCGTAGTTCCCATACTTGTGAATAAACACAAGCGAACTTAATGAAGGCTTGAAAATTGTGTGCAAGTACTTTGTCTACTAGCTAACAAAATATTAAGTTGATTTAGTTTTTACGTACGGGTTAACGGTTGTTCCTAAATTCGCTGGAATTAGCAGAATCGTGCATAGGATTCCCCCAAAAGCAGCAATAGCTCCAAGCAATGCTGGTCCATCATCAGAAATTGTTTGAGCAGCTCCAGCCATTACTGGGGCTAGCATTCTAGCGAGTGAAGTGGATGTTTGCCCTAATCCCAGAATAGCTCCTGGATCTTCCGTACTCGTCAAGGATAACGCAGTGATACCAACTCTCTGAAAAGGATTGACAGCACTAACGACAATCAAACACAAGCCAGCGAGCTCAAAGGATGGAGAAATAAAGAGGCCGAAAAGAGCGATCTGAAAAATTACAGAATCAATACGCTTTGAAATCACAGATATGAAGACAACATGCTCACCTATATTCACGGTAAATCTCTGTCACGTTTTTAAAATTCCGCGGCATACATAATACGCAACACGACCAATCAGATTATTTTTCCCGTGCAAAGCACGGGTTTGAAGCTATTTTAAAATAAGAGACAAACAACATGCTAACCATGTGAAAAATACCGCCGTGCAGAACCATTGGACGGTGACGCTCTTGGTAAAACTTCGACACCACTGGTCCCACACAGAAACCCGTTACTGTGCCGACGAATGCTTGAAGCGAATTTAAATACCCTTGGGATACAACTGACGCTTGAAATTTGTTATCAAATATAAGTGGTAGATTCGCACGAGGAACCAATGTGGCAAAACTGAAGAGAAATCTTAAGAAAAGGACGGTTAAAATGGTACTTCTAGACATAGAACCAATATTGACATCACAACATGTATTGCCGTTACCATCCGTTGACTTATCTTTGTTTGTATTCTTCAAATCACTATGTCTTGAACTTGTCTCAGGTACTAACAGTGTGATTAGAACTAGAAAATAATATTACTATTATATTATATTATCATAATGTAACAAGTTTAGGGGCATTAAAGCTACTGATCCGACTTATCGTACGAAATATTTGCAGACAACTTACCAATATTGAACACAAATATTAGTGCCGCCAAGTAGCAGACATTGTGAAAGCCATTCTCATAAGCCACTAAATGACCGCCGATTGTGGGACCGACAATATAACCCATACTTCCAAATGCATTTACGTTTCCCAAAACAAAGGATTTTTCGTTGGGGGCCAAATCTGATAAAATCGCTTTCCCTAGGGTTTGAGTGTGCTTGAACATACCTTAAATAACGACGATTGAATTAATAAGAAAACGTCTTAAACAGTATTGAATACAAACAAAAACTAAAACTGTTTACCCACCTGCTAGACATCTTCCAACCAGCAGAACTCCTAAACTCGTTGCACTTCCTTGAATCGTATAAGCTAAGGCACTAGCAGCAAGCATAATCGAAATCACTAGTTTTCGGCCATACCGGTCACTCTCTCGACCCTACGGGATAGTTGAAGAAATCACAACCAATCTTACAAGTATTTATCAAGGTATATGAGTTGTTCATTATTACCACTAAAGGGCTCGAAAATAGTTGAATAGCGCCATAAACTGATCCAACAACACCAACCATGAACGGAGATGCTCCCAAGTCCTTGATTTCTCTACTTATGAGTGGCAGAAATAAGCTCACCGCCAGTAAATCCTTTAATATTATTAAACCACTTGTTTTACATTATTCCAGCAAACCAAAACTTGACATTCTATCGGCTATCATTCTGTCCGTTATCTGAATTAAACTTTACCAGTAGTGCGACGAAGTACAGGGTATAAATTCCCCTCCTCCGGATTTGAAGTACATTTTTATCTTGCATGTCTACATACAAAAGAACAAAAACAAAAGTGAAATAACACTTGAACATTTTCATTTTTCATCTTCACAATAAAAATTTACTTCAAAAGACAAATTTATTACCTTAAAAGACGATCGAGTTCAGATTCAATGTCTACAAAAATGTTGAACAAAAATTGCAACATAAAGTATATGGTAAAAATACAGAGCCCCTTCAAGGTGTAACTCAAGGTGAAGGCAGCCAGTTAGTGAACCAACATTTATAGAGCCTTAGTAAAAGGTGTCAGTGTAATAATTGTGCCTCTAGTATTCTTCAAACACCTGGATCGACCTAATGAGTTAGTGAAAATTGGCTTAGTGTATAATATTGAAAAAATATTTAAAGCTAACAACACATTCAATATTACCTGCAATCCAGAGATCCTTAAAAATGACTTGCTAACAAAAGCCGAGAACAATACGGAGAAGATTGATTCTATTAGCTACAGTTTCAACTGAAAATAACGACATATACGGTGGAGTGAAATACTTCCTCCAATCCTTTAACTAGTCAAGTTCCAGCTCACTGTGTGCATTTGTTTAAATATTATTCTACGGTTATTAAACTGTTGGTGTTGCATTGTTTATTCACGCATGATATGGTCTGGTGGATGAACAGGATGATGGTGGCTTAAAAAACTTGAGCAGGCAATATTTTATCAGACGGAAGTCATTGTGCATACAATAAAACACTCGCTACATGTGGTCGTCTATATTTTTTCTTTGTTATTAATAAAAATACTGCCGAGACTGAACCGACAACCGGTAGCAGGTTTTGACTTCGACCGTTTCGAGTAGTTGTAAGTGAAGACTAAAGATTGTTTTATTTAAATCCTCTAGCACTAGCATCCGCAATCCGCAATAGGATAGGAATTAGGGAGAGGATTTAATTAAAATAACAACTTTTCCGTCCCGTCCCGTGTTTTTGATTCGATATGAGTAAATAGAATAGATAAAGTAATTTTTATTTTCATCACGGTACTCACACACTCACACTGACGGTAGACGGATGATTTATTATTTGATACGTTTACGTACGTGTACGGGTGTTCGGGAAACGGGCAACGGGAACTGCTTACGGGGACGGGTCACGGGTACGGGTCAACGGGTCTTACGGTCTGATTTGAATTTCCCCAAAGGAAAGTGCACACGCAAGGTAATCTGAAAGCATTGACTTTATTGCCCTATACTGCAAAAGACAAACTTGACACACCAAAGACCAAACCAACGACAAAAACGATCAACCAAAACCAGAAATAAAAAAGAAAGGAGAATGAGAATATTGACGTTGGAGGAAGTGCGCGAAAATCTAAATTACGGGACACATGTGTAAATTCACGATTCGATCATCAAATTTTGATTATTAAAACATTAAAAGGACTAAAAGGAGGAAGCAGAAACAGAAGCAGATACATATATAGAAGAATTTTAAAATCTACAGCTAGTAAACACATTTTTAACGAAAAGCTAGGGGTGTGGACAGAAACAAAAGAAGAAAGATCTACGGAACATTTAAGTTAACACGAAAACTGGAACTAGAACTCTTGGTTTCCAATTTGCAAAGGTACATACAAATTTATTAAACCGGCAATAGTATGTGTGCGTGTATAAGTAGTCATGTAAATACAGGATTATTTTTAAGTGTACTTAGAAATTATGTTATTCAATACTAAGAACAGAAAAAAATTGACTTCATTTCAGATGGTGAACTTGACTCCTTTTCGCCTGGTTAATCTAACTCAAACTCTTCTGATGCCTCGTCATCCCAACAATGCGCAAATGGACAAGTACTGGAAAAAGCGAACTGTCCTCAAAATGTCAGCTCATTTTTACGGACGGGCTCGCAATTGTTTTTCAATCGCAGTACGGCGTGTGCAGAGAGCGCTACAATATGTAACCGCGGGACGTTTTTTAAGGAAGATTCATACGAAAAGTGTGTGGGACCACCGACTTGTGGCCGGATGTAAGGAGTTGGGTCATGTGCAGTCGGGGTCGGACTTTTTGGAAGCACTAGCCAGAACGGAAATATACCTTGATCGCAAAAGTCTGTCAAACTTAGCCATTTGGGAACCAAGGACCTTCAAATGCCTCAGTATTGTGGCATCTACTAAAGCCAAGCAGGAAGGTCTGAATAAATTTAAACTCGGACCACCCCCAGATGGAATTTACACCCGAGGGAAACTATAAGTATCAATATGCATTATTCTCAGTGGATTTAAAAACCAAGCAGTTCGTTATGTGTAGGTATGTAAATCATACAATTCGTTGATATTGATTAAATAAATGTACCATTAAGTCAGGGTAATACCAGTAATTTGCTCATTTATTTATCAAATGGCTTCTCATTTAAGAAGAATGAATGCCTACAAAATTTCATAGAAAAGTCAAAAATTATTGGGGAAGAACAACAGCATTTTCCAAACGTAACTTTCCGTAATTTTCTGTCAAGAAGTGCAAGTCGGATGTTGTTTGTTCAACAATTGCTTCTTCTGCACGCTCAAACATCTGTAATAAGGTACAATTTAAACGGCATGAATAACTTCCCTTCGCTATAATTTATTCAAAATCGGAATATAAACTTAAGATAATTTACCCCTCTGTGCGGATAGTCCGAATTATTAGGTTCATGCCAAAATTCTGGTCCAAAATTAACGTTTACCGTACAATTTTTGTACAAAGAAATAGCAGGATAGTACACTCCTTCAAAAATATTTTCGTAGGCAATCCCCATGCACTTTCCGTTTTTAAAGCAAATTATTTTTGAGCTTTGCCGACGCGTTGAATCTGCCTCCTGAGATTTATCATCTTTGTCTTCATAGTACAAATGAGACTTGAAACGTACTAATGGCTAAACATACATAAATAAATTAGGAATATTTGCAATTAATACGACAAATAATTCACATAACTACAGCTGACATGTTGGGTACCTACTCGATCCTTATACGAAGGAGGAACCAGAGGTGCATTTGGGTTGGTGTTTGGCATGATTATAAGGAATCCTAACACATCTTCTTGTGCATACCCTCCCTTACAGTACGACTTGCCCACTGCTTGGTGAAATTTAGTTCCCATTCTTGAACGCCAAGAATATCCATATCGATCGTAACCCAACGGTCCTTGAAGATTTCCGTACGCCTGCGAGAATCCTATACGTGTATGCGACCCTTCAGGTTGATCAGTTATTTTAGCTTCCCAATACCATGCTCCCCTACTGACACCTGTAACGTTCAAGTAAAATTGCCATGGGCAACTCTTCGTCTAAATTATGTTAAGATTATTTATCTATATAAAGAAAACGAAACTAACCATGAGTGGCACGTATCATACAATATCCCTTTTCACCAGTAACAGACAATCTGTCCTCCGAAACACGCAATTGAGGGGCACGATCGTGTAGGGCTAAAAGCACCGAACAGGGATTAAGAACACGATACAACCACCCTGGAATCGGTTTTCCGCCCCACTCGCTGCTTTCATCAAACTCTTGCCTGTAAGGAGCATTCGGATCCGGCTCTGCCAATATGTAGCGGTACCCATCTTTATTGTATGGATGGTCTGCTGGATACCCGTGACCTAAAACAGGCCTCTGTAGTACGGAATCTCCTCTTGACTTCTTAGCCACGGATGCTTGACTTACACCAACTGCATCCACAGTGCGACGCTTAGCTCCTCGACCTCGAAATTGTGAATTCGAACCTGACAGAGATGCAACAGAATCTCAGAAGTGCTCACTTTCAAGTAATAAACCAGTAAGATCATCGAAAATACTTTTATAAGTACAAGTTTGCAGGCTTACTTTGGTGAACACCGAGTTCAGTAACTTTGAGATGACCTCCCTTGATCATGGCATCGTAGTTAGGACGAATCTGAGTTAAATCAGAACACATTAGGCCAAAGTGAGGCGAATCTGGATCATTCAAAGCCTCTTCGTATGTGAAGATAGTCCCAGTTTCTTTTTGTAGCGCCTTTGTGACCTTTATTGTCATAATAATTGTCCATCATCTTTAACTGAATTTGATTTGTAAACCTGCCCAAACAAAGTAACACTGTGATACATTCTGATAAAACTTACAGTAGCATGCCACGACTGAGTAACTCTTCTGGTTGTTGTTGTCATTCCCTCCCAATGCATATCAAAGAACGGGATAATATCTTTGTCTTTGGAAAATATTTTTCGATTTCGCCCTTCCTTCACACTTGCTTGTGTTAAATTTGCTAGGGCAGTGACGCACATTTGCGAAAACACTAAAGTATAAAAGTAGAAGATCATGCGAATGTGCTGATACTGATTGTATGTAATATAATGTTTAAATTGTTAGACACATGTATAATTGTCAAAGCAGTAAAAGTATGTTACGGGCTTGATTTCTCTTGAAAGTTTCTAATCCAGTAGCGGAACAGTTTTTGCAGATAAAAACGTAGTTGGTCATGAAAGGAACCAATTTCCCCAGCTGATAGCCAATACAGGATTCATGGTACCATCGATTGCAGGAGGCGCAAAGCAATTCCGCAATGTTCAGATTACGCTCTTTCCCGCTAAAAAAGCAAAAGAAATTACTTCTTACAATCAGATTTTGTTGCCGTCTACATCTACTTCTACACTCTACAAAATAATTATTAATAGTATATATGCAATAACAAGGTAACAACCAGTAACAATTTCCATCTTGTGAAACTCTCCTTCTTGTGATTTCCACAAAACCTTCGGATTCATTTTCATCGGCAAATTCTTCGATACCCATGTTACTTTCCTCTCCGTTTTCTTTCTCTTCGATATCAGTACTGCTTCGCAATGTTCCTTCATCTTGATCTGCTCCTTCGCTTGTTTCAACATCACCCTCTTCCATCAATTCAATGACCTCGATATTTGCAGCTGTTTCATCTTCCACAAGAAAGTCTACACCTTCAGGATGCGACACCACTTGAAGAACGTCCAAACCTTCTGCTTCAACTTCACATGCAGGGACTTGAGGACTTACGGCGACGTCTTGATCACCCAAGTCATCAGGATCTGTAGTTGCTCTTTCGTTGGCTGCTAAGTCTGTATCAGTGTTGGGAATATTTGCCTGGTCACTTCCAAACGTATGCAATGCTCGTGGCTCATTTACAGGAACTTCCAAGGGGTCCAATGTTTCAGAAACCTCAGTAAGTAAAGGAAGATCTTCCACTTCCATAGTCTCTTCAGAATTTTCTAAGGGGTCCATTTCAGATCTGTTCGACTTGGTCAGACTGCTAAACAGGTGTGACACAAAATTGGGAAAACCCAAAGGCATGAAGCCGTGTTTATTTGCTGAACTTCAAAATGGTGAAAACACAGTAGCAAAGGCTTAATAATTATAATCACTGATTCACTTTTGAGTTCAGTTTTGTACAACCCAAAGTTGTAACACCATCCATTTCAAGATTAAGGCCCAAAATATTTCATACAATAATACAAAATATATATGTTCCGAACAACTTACAAATAAGTGCTTTACTTTAGCAGTGATATAAGTATAGATAAAACATTCAACATTTGCGATTTCAAGGGAAATTGACTTGACAGGCCAACGGGCTCTCCACTTTTCCGCTTGCTTCCCTCACTCGGTCTTGACATTTACCATTACCAGTTGAGAGTGTGAGAAAAGTTTCTAAACTCTATAAAGTAAGTACTCACAACACAATCAATAAACAATTTCTTTTCCAGGCTTCCTCCTCTCTTCCTTCACGTATACTGGTATACTCACGCTTCACCCTTGGTATATTTGAAATATTTGCTACTTGATTTCTTTTTCATACCATTAAATTTACACGAAAAGTACACCACCACCACAAAGACAGACCATCAGCCCACCCAAACCAAGACACCAACAATAAATACCGAGACGAAGACCAAAAACAAAAGCCGTGGCCAATTCAAATTTCCCACACTCCACAAGTTCTCGCTCTGGCTGGAAACTCGAACTCGAAGGAAAAAAAGGGAAGGGAAAAGGGAATGCTTTCATTTATTCATTTCCCGCCGACAGCCGACAGGAACATCCACATCCACAACGGGTTCTGTATAGTTCCCTTTTCCCTTTCACCTCTCCAATCGCATTACCATCACATTTTCACTGTACCCCTTATTTACGTTAAATCCAACTTATTAATAATTATCACCTTTAAGTAATTAAATACAGCGTGCCATGCACTTAGGGCCTATTTAATATTCAGCTTAGAGATGCAATTTCATTCATCCTATTAGTCTCTTCGTCTCGAAGCATTCATGAGAAACGTTTTTTACTTGACTGCAATAGTAAATTACGTCAAATATAGTTAAGTATCCCCCGTTAAATGCCAATCGTATGCCTTAATATTGCTTTTAACTTAAAAATAGCGTATCTAAGGGGTCAGACGAGATTCGGTTCTATACAAAGTACGGGAGTAACTAGTGGACTCAGCTGACTCAGCAGTATCTGCGGAAAGTTATAGTAGCTGCGAGTGAAAGTGCTCTTTTTACATATATGGACGCTTTATTGATGGGTATTATAATATTTATAATGATATGCTATGCATAAGTCGTATGATTGAACTGCCCACATATTTAACACATTGACACACCTGTTAGAACAAATTAAGCATTCCAAATTCCAGGAAGTAAACAATGACGTCTAAATTACATTTACGAAACATGCCCCAACATCCGGAAGTGGATTAATAAAGTACTATTGATTTAATTCGAGTAGGATCCCCATTTCGACAAAGACCACAACCAACCAACGTTTACAGCTTTTGTACACAATATTCTATCATTAAAAAAATTCGTGCAACGTGTAAGGACTTGACTCTTCAGTGCAATATTATTGGTATTCGCGTTTATTATTTTAGCAAAAAATTTCAAATCTATAATTAATATGTAGTTCACAAAATCCTAAGACCTGCACAACCATTTTACGGAAAAGATACTGCTATAGTTTCAATATTTCATTTGATTATACTCGAAAAAGTTATTAGAGGAGTAACAACATAAATGACCTTACTCTTCGAGTACAGCAGTACAGGTTTTGTGTCATTTCGGACGAATAATTTTAATTAGTGCAACGATTTTATCGTTTAAAGACGAAATGTAGAATAGATTCGAGTGACTAGGAAAATGTTTTATGGGCAAAGAAAACAATTTGGTACTTTCCTTTCCCTTTCTTATCTTCTTCTATATATACACATGTATTTTCGCAAGCGGTGAAAGTTCCGCAAGTATATTAAATCCCTTAACAATTTAAGAGCATTTTAGTAATTCAGCCATGAATTACAGTGGTGATCTACAATCTATCATCATTACCGTACCACCCAATCGAGAATTACTAATGACAAAATATTATTATTACTACAATTAACTAGGCAGTATAGGTAACTTTTGGAGATAGGCTTCTCATCAGCTGATACTTGGAACTAAGAAAAACTGCAGGTATATGACATGAGCATTTAACGTTCAGGAAAATATACACAAGACCTTGAGAATTCTTCTCGGCAAGGAAACTACACATATTTTAAGGTAAGGTACTTACGAATTCAATATCTCACGCTTCATTGCCCATTACCCAAAACGAGCTGCCTGGGTTTTTTTCCAATCGAAACAAAACCTTTGAGCCACGAATATTGTCAACACTATTTTTATACAGTGTTGTTCTTTCCTTACATTATATTATTATGAGATTCGTTTCACTCTTTTGACTTGTAGCAATAAATTCTTGGTAATGTTTGGTTAGGAGGAAAGACGGATTTTGTATTTAGTATAGTATATTATTAGTTTGGGTATTGTGACTTACCATTCATGAAATTACGACTTTTTAGACTACTTGCTAAAACGACCTTATTCAGAATAATTATCATAAAAATTTTGGCAAATAATTTGCTGCAATCCAGCGTACATACATTAATTCACATAGTTACTACTTATCTATCAGATCATGCTATTTTGGCGCTTGCGGTGTTGAGCTGAGCGGTGCATTCAGTTGTAGGTAGACTATTCGCTGAATCACACAATTTAGCGTAATTGTCCAATGTTTTCTTGAGCGTTATGGAGAACCCTTTGGATACAGGCAAAAGTGAAAATCCAGGCAGACCTTCCTCGGCAAGAGTGCCAGAGTTTTGATATTTTTCTGACAGTTCCAGCCATTTGTGGTAACGGCCAATCAATCTGAGATTCAAAGTAAAATATTTCACATCTGTTAACTATTATAACAAAGAGTAGTATCAGCTCAGCTACGTGTACCTAACTAACAACCATCTATTTTGGAAAAAAGAATAATAAGCTAAGAAGAGATTTAGAACTGGTCGTAAAAAATCACATTAATTGGACATTTTGTCCAGGTATTTCATACCGTCTGTTGCGCGACTGAATATACTGGGTGATCTCATTTTCCCAGGGCGAATGTCTGTTGACGAACATGCGGGACAGAGACTGAACCAGTTTAATGAGCACCATTTCATTGTACATTCTAGAATTTTCTTCTCCCTGTTGGCTTCCGCGCTGTTTTTCGTAGCCAGCTTCATTGAAGTATGGCTCAGGAACCAAAATCAGACCTAATTCAAATGACAAAGTGTAATAGATTGAAGCTTCCGTAGCAATTTAGAAATCTGGCATACAAAATACTGATAAAATGACATAGTAAATAATGAATAGAAACCTTGAATAGAAATTAATAGTTGCAGAAGTGAACTTGATGAGGTCCACACTTCAGTGCCTTTCCCACTCCAAGTTCCAAGGAGGGAAACACACACTTTACCACATTCGTAGAGATTCGGATTGAGCCTATCAGGACAGAATGAGACGTAGTGAACGGAAGGCGGAGTGGCAGGATAAGACGGGGGTAGCTGAATATCAAACAGAAAGATGCCATCTTCGTATGGTGTATTTTCGGGGCCCAAAATCATGACCGAAAACAAGTCCTGTAACCATAATTAACATTAATTACAATCAATCATGTGCAAAAAATCTTTATAAAAGTTTTTATCATACCATTCGATCCTCGTAACCTTTAACGAAAATTCCATCTGGTAGCGATTCTCGTAGTAAAGCCACTTCTTTTTGAATTGTTTTTACAAAGTTCTTAGCATTCTGAGGAAGAAAGGTGGTGAGACGATAACGATGAGTATCTGGAACGCCATCAATTATTGAAAACTTCCCTTGTATTGAATCTCCTGTAGTGTTATTGTTTAAATTATCTTTAGGGATGCCGAGCTCCTCTGAAAGTTTTGGAAGTGTTATCGAAGATGGATTGTCATCAGCTTTAAATAAAGTTGTTAAATCAGTGGACGACGCACCATTAACTTCCATCGAGGAGTTGTCATTTTTATCTGTGAGGTTTGAAGGGCCGTCACATTTATGAACACTCAGATTTTCTAATTTCCATCCCTTCTTATCCAACAATTTTTTGAAGTCACCAGAAATACTCACATCGGCAATATTAGCTGCTAGTTCTCCAGTGTGAAGACAGAGATCTTTGATCGTGTTTACCAATTCCGAAGAACTACTATCTACCAAGTCAGAAAGAGAAAATCTACTCTCCGGACTATTCTCGGAGGAGTTTACCACGAAAGTTAGATCAGCAGATTTCGAAGTTTTTGAATCGAATA
Source organism: Lipothrix lubbocki (assembly GCA_034696945.1). Taxonomy (NCBI): domain Eukaryota; kingdom Metazoa; phylum Arthropoda; class Collembola; order Symphypleona; family Sminthuridae; genus Lipothrix; species Lipothrix lubbocki. The sequence goes on along the minus strand of JAQGAK010001423.1, from coordinate 8,524 downwards.
CACCAAAACGACTTTCATATTCACTGTGAGCTGCAAGTAGCTTCGTTAAAATGACAGAGCAAAGTTCAGTAACAAACATGGTTTGACTTCTCGCATCTGAATCAGGTTGCAGTTCAATCTTAATATCACTGTCATCTAATTTGACCTCAAAATCTGTTAATTCAGAGTCCGTTAATTTTGATTCCACCAATAACTCTTCTTTTTCTTCAGCATTTTCAACACGGTGGACTTTGCTCAATTCAGGAATGGCCATCGTAGTAGTTTTATTTACATCTGGAAGTTCGAAAAGTTTGGAAACTTGCTCTGTCATTCGACCACTTTTTGACGTTTTCTCCATTTGGCGAAACCAATCTTTAAGAAAACTTTCATCGAAGTGCTTCGATCCCATGATTTTATCCAAGTATCTGGAAATACAATTTAAGAATGTTAATATTATAACACACAAAGACAAATTATTTTGCGTTAGTTGTAGCATTTATAACTAAATTTTTTCAGAACTTACTGGCAGTCTTTGTAAATAAGTAGCAACTTTTTTGTAATGCTACGACGATCTACATTCAAGCTCAGGTTCTGTTTTGGGGTAACAGTGTTGTCTTGACTTAATGAGGGAACCACAACAGGGGACGAAGCTACGATCGTCTCCCTCGTACACACCAATGTCTTTTGAATTTGTTCGATTAATTTGCCGATGGTTTGATATCGATGGGTTGCATCAGCTTCATTTAATTCTTCTTCTGCTTCTGTCTCCCACGATGAGTCACTAGAAACTGCATCTTCGTCTTCATTATCGGATGCACCGCCATCCCATATCTCTCCGTCGTCAGAATCATAGTCACCAAGTCGGAATAAATCTTGAGGCCAACAGGAACTTGTACTACCATTTGCCCACCAAACCCGAACCTGAATACGCACAAATACATATAAAATACTGGGTCCCTTACTATTTTCATTTTATCTCATAAAAACGACGGTTAAAAGACAATCATAACAAATTATTTACTGAGACACAGTGTGTGAACTCAGGCATATTGGAAAATATAGCGTGGAAGATGCATTATAAGGTGGTCTTGGTTTTCTGAAAGTTTGAGTTCAGACCACCATAATTACGGCATGCTTAATAGTGTATCCAACATCTGCACAATGTGTTCAAGTTTCGAAACGTTTATAACAGAAAGTGTAGGTTTCTATAATATTATATTGCAAAAAGTTTAATTGCGTTGGTGTTACCTGACCATCCGGATAATTATCCAGTACTTGTCCCGCAGCATATTGATTTGGTAACATATTAGCAACTCTAATAACAATGGTTCCGGGTCGGAATCTATAATCTGGGTGATCCTTAATATCGTAGACGGACATTTCTTCCTGGTTTAATACTTTTGGAAACTGCTCCCCTGTCGAGGAATATGCTTCAAACCACTTAACTAAAGCAACACGACCTGGAAACAGAAATATTGACATGGCAAACTAAATATTAATGACTTGAAATTGTTGATATTTTTAAATAACAAGAAGTCATACAGTGAGACATACAAAACATTGATTCTTAAACTTTATGGTTTCAGCACAGGAGTCATTTACAAATCGTCGTAAACAGATACATCCTTCCGTCCAGAGTTTAAGTAGTTTTTTTAATTAATATATTTGCAATTCGAATCAGCTCTAGCCTTACCATTGTGGTCCATGTTTTGAATGACACCGTATGTTCTAAAATCTACGGACTCGGCTAGGACAACAAAATCGCCGGGAAAAAATTCGTGATCATCTAAATGATGTATTGGATAGAGGTCTGTGCTTTGCATGCCTTCTTCAAGTGTTCCATCCTGCGTAAAAATATTGGAAAAGTAAAACACTGACGCATTCATGTTTACATTATAGGTACATTTACGAAGTACCGTGGCCTTCTTCGGTTGCACCTACCTGCCATACTACATCTACCGTTGACTGTGTGTGTACTGTTTCCACGACCATAGTTCCGTCCAGAGTGACGTTTGTGCTGGATTGTTGTTTCGTTTTCTTTAGTTTTTTCTTTCTCAACGTCCTCGTGCAAACTTTAGGAAATGTTTTCCTGTTATTTGAAGTAACGGGAGCCTAGGCAAAAGTAGTGATAAATAGTGACCAAGTTTATATCGGAACGTTACATTTACTTACTGACAAAAAAATTAAAACTCACAGGAGTGGAATCCCTGGGACCCAGATGATTAATTCCTTCAACAGCAGAAGATACCTTGAGCGAAGAATCGGTAGTTTCTGATTGTTCATTGGACAGCTTTAAATTCTTGTTACTATTACGAAGAAGTTTATCATATGACTTGGACTTGGAGAGAGAAAGATGCACACCCTGTGTGGCCAAAAGTTTCTTCCATTCACTTCTTTCAATTATAGTATCTTTGGCACTCGGTGTATAAAAGCTAATATCACCCAACTGAACGGTACAACTTTCAAACAAATTCAGGCATTTGACACGCTTCAGGTCCTTCTCTTCTATCACATCAGGGGGAGGCTCTTTTTGCCAACATGACTGGTCTTTATTGTTGCAATTGTCACTAGCACTTTCAGGGGTTTGCCACTGCCATTGGACACTTACGGAAGTTGGAGCAACATCCATTACCGTTACAGTCACCAATTTCCTGTCTTTAGCTCTTTTCAAATCATCTGAGAAATGAGACCAATCCGCATCTCTTAAGTAACGCATAGCACCTACAAGCTTCTGTCCAGGATAAAAAGCATCGCTGGAACCAAAACCATCTTGATTACGTCTGGTATCTTCAAAATGGTCTGAAGGAGTAATTCAGCATAGAACACACGTTCAAATTAAATCAAATGCACGGAAAGTTTCGTGCAAATATAAAGATATTACGCAAGTTTTAATTGCATAAAGTGATTACCTAAGATTCCAAGACTATCGATACTACATGCCGATCCGTCAGAAAATCGTAAAGACAAACGGTAATGCATATCACGGATGACACCAATCCACGAATCCAAATACACTGCTACATCAGGTTGCAGTTTCTAAAATGTAAATATTAAATACATACAATCAACATATTAAAAATACAGTCTGGTACACTGTTCTCGTCCCTAACACATACATTCATTTTACAAGAATATACAAGAAGAAACGATGTCTGCAAAAGCATTTTCTTTTAACTGTGAATAAGCTCATATGCAAAACATTTAGTTTATTCACACGTAATGTCACCAATTTATTATTCTCAGCTCAGCAAAAATAATATGCTGCTAATACGACCTATTAATAATGAATTTTATTACCATCATTAATTATTGCTAGTCAGTACATAAAATTTCCAAGAATTTACTTGTCCATGAATACTTAATTTTACCTGAACTGGAAGAAGGTCAGTTGCTAACACGCTCGGAATCATTTTCTTCGTCCCGACAGCTTGCACCGTTGCCGTAACCTTGACACATCTGCAATACCCCCGTTGAGTATCCTTCCCAGAAATTAGGCGTCGCACAACATCCCCGGGCATTAAGGATCTGTCGCTTAATTTTACCTAAAAAGCGACAAGAGAACCTATTATGATTTATTCGAGTCCCAGCTATATACTAAAAATGTTACCAACCAACATGACATATCGTACTACAAAGTTTGAAGATACCAATACGACTTGGAAATTGAATCTCATAATGAGAGTATACCAATGTAACAAAACTCTTCTGGAACTTACGTAAGAATATAACTCCATTAAAATTAAATTGTTTTAGCTAGTTAACGACTACTACTTTATATGAAATCTTCGTTCGTAATGCGTTAAGCAGTTTTAAAGCAGAAACTGAATGTATTCTACACTTAAACTAAATACTAAATATTTCCATAATAAAATTATTACATTCATGGTGATTATAAATAAAGTGGTTTTGTGGAATTGTGTGAACTTACCTTTGTTTCTGACAAGACTTCTTCCTTGCCTTTGGGATGCCAGGTGATGGCAACAGACCCGACAGGAACTTTGTCCGGGTCACTCTCCTCATCACTGGAGTACATTTCCCAGTTCTCCGTGACCATTCCGAATTCAATATCACCGGATTTCAGAACCCGAAAAACTTCATCTTCGTAAAAATAGGATGGCCCTGCCGCAGCCATTCTGTTCAGTTCTGTGGTTCTGTCCTCGTCCTCGTCCTGGTCCTCACTCACTGATTCCCAATTTCACTATTCCAATTCTCCAATTCTCCCTGTCAGTCCCAGTCCCAGGCCCAGTCCCTGTGTAGAAAAGAAATGAGATTCTAAATGTGCCGCCGTTCAGCTGCTCTGTAACTCTGTACTTGTGCTTTATGTGCAAATGCAAAACATCTCTCTTTCTTTCACTTCACGTCTCCTTCGCTCTTCGCTCTTCGCTCTCACGACTCACAAACTCAACACAGTCCACTATACACTCAAGTCAAGTAATAAATAATTATCGCACTCAAATCCAATATCCAATCTGCCAATAGTCATGCAACCGGACTACCGGACAGAGAAACAGCAGAACAAGCAAAGCTCCAGTTCTGTCATGCAAATTATATTTACTTTACATATGAGTAGAAGGAGAAGTTGAAATGTAGAAAAGTAGAATGTAAGAATGGCGAGTTGAACGGAATAATAATAAATCCACTTCTTTACTCGCATTTCTTTACACATGTATTACATTAGAAATTACAAGAGACGAACGGACAAACGTCAATCTATATATTTGTTAATTTTCTACATCTTACCCCTATGTATATACACATAAAAGATCACCGTTTTCTTCAATGTTCCTACTAATTATAAATATAAAGCGCTGTCTACTGTCATTCTGTATTCAGGCGAAAACGACGGAAGATTAGAATAATTTCTTTTCTCTTCATATAGACATCGTTCTCAGAGATTACCGAGTGAACATCGAACAGAATCCCTTTCAAATGAAGTTTTTATTACTCTCGTATTATTGTGGCTTTCTGGTCCGGTCCGATAAATATTTAAAACCAACAAGATCTGTCAATGCGTCAGGGTCAGGAGGTCAGGTCAGGACTGACATCCGCATATAGGAAATAGTCCTATATGCGGAAATGCGGATAGTGGATACAATAAAAAGTCCAACAGCCATCCCTCCACTTTACTAGTCCACTCCCCCGTATAACTTTTGCAACGGAAAATATTTCCTTCATTTACTTGATATTGAGAAAATGAGAATGTACTTAAACTATTATCAAAAGATCAATGATCTTTACACTGATTTTAGAACTAACGTAAACGTAACTACGTGACTATAGATATGTATGAAACTATCCACTACCAAAGTCAGCTGCTGAAGATTTGATTTGAAGATTGGTTATTGGTTGGGTTGTTGTTGTTGTTGTTGGGTAGACAATAAAATGAAAGTTTCAGGCCAAAGTGGTATCTATACAAAATTTTCTTCCTGCCGATTCCGACTTCCGGCGATTCTGATTTCTGATTTTGCGATCCCAGTTTAGAAATCTGAAGCCAAAGCTGAACAATTCAGCGATGTGATTTCGGGGAATTACAATAAGACTAATAAAGTTATTATAAATATGAAGTGACAGCTATTTATTTTGTATGTAGACAATATACGGATTTAGACTTGTGTTGTTGAAGGCGAGGATGCAAGGCGCAACGCAAGGTGCACAGAAACAGAACAGAGAATGGAAATTAATTAAATGGAAAAGAAAGTTGAAATTGAAAGTCGAATGAATGAAAAGTGATAACAATATCTGTCCTGTCGGTCCTCTTTCCTCTTCCTCTTGCTCTGTCTGCTCAACTTAACTATACAACAGATGAACTATAATAATATAATAATTATATCGAACTCTTAGCTTACTAGTTATATTATACAACTATTACTTCATTTAATTAAGCCTAATTAGTTTGCTTTGCTGTCCTAGTCCTGCACCTGCACAGTGCTTCTTGCTTCTCCCACCCTATCCCTAAACTAGTTTTCTATTCTATAGATTCCAGAATCTAGATCCAAATATTCGAAATCCAAACTTAGGAAAACAAGAATAATTTTATTACTATTCGCATTCGCAGAACCAAAGATAAGAATGAGGCATTTTCATTCTAAACAAACTTTTCTTCACCTGCCCCATAAACTTTATTATCGATGCTCAGCACATTAATTTATTTCCATACCGATAAAGACTGTTAGTTGCGTTGGAGATGAAAAATGTGCTCTCTCTGAGCACAATTTCTTACCTTTCTCTTCTGCTACCCATTCCAAAACGAATGGTAGAGTACTAGCTGCTTATGCATATACTATACAAAACGTACACAGTACAAGAATACATTGAGGTTGGAGTTGCAAATTGCAGATGTTATCTATTTCAATTTCAAGTGTGTTGATAAAAAAATAAGATCCCTCGGGGTGAACAATATTTCGGACTGTCGTCTTCAGGCTTTATATTCTTACATGCTGCCTGAATAGCTTATTTTCACTGCTTTCGCCGGTTCGCCAATCGCCAGGTGCTCATAAAGTTATTTAGATTCTTTGTCATCACATAACATAACTGATATGTTATTGGAGCCTCATGCTCCCATTTACTTGATGCAAGTACATAGTTGTTAATGTGATTAAAAATCAGTCCATTCCCCCTGGTTGTGGTTGCAGTTGTCAAAATACTCCTGCATGGTTTTGATGTTTTGATCAAATAATATATTTTAAATTGTACATACAATACGTAAAAGAAAACTATAAGTGAAATGTGATATGTACATAATTTATTGTTTCGGTAGGTAAGTAAGTACAGAGCAAAAAATGGAAAATAATATCATGCGGTGGAGAGTATTTTAGTGCTCTGTAGTGTCGGTAGCGACTAGCGATACGATTTATACTTATATGTATAGACACGTGCTCCAATTTCAAATGTTTGCTGGTGAAAGCTCCGTTCCCTCTGCTCGGTCAATTCGGGTATTCACGTCACGATATTGCAGTTTAAAACCCACAAGTCAGCCTTGCCCCTAGCAGTATATTGATCTTACTCACAATTCCGCAATATATTCACGATTATGTGATATTAGGCTCTCCTTATTCTTCAAATTTTCCTGCTTATATAAAATGTAATACTTCTGCCTACTATATGACATTAATGATCATAATTATTTACTAAAGGAAAATCTTACCAACCTCAAATTAATAACTTAATTATAAAAAACTATGATTTCCCTTAAAATTACGATCTTGAGATACAGCATACAGCGAACTACCATACTCGTCATTATGGTGGGTAGATTTTCCGTCGCACATCACCCAATTTCTTAGGTTCTTTAGTAAATCTTGCCGTTTTCTAGCTTAATGTGCCTTTCATTGACAGCAATACAAAATAGACTAAACTAATGTACTGTAAGTAAGTGCAAAATAGATTTCCACATGATTAGAAATGTTTTCATTTAAGAGACTGAGCAGTACACCTATGCCAAAAATGTACTCTTTTGGGGGTTGGGGAATTATTTGCTCTCGTGTTACTGGTCAGGTCGCCAAAGCTTTGAATGATTGGAGTTGGTGCGTACTGATTTTTATATGGCATATATGCTCTGTATAAAGTCATGGTCACGGATGAACATTGATAGAAAGATAGGATTAGCTGTACAAGAAGTAGAAAGCAACACGTAAGAGTTTGCATAATATTTACATTCTCAGTTCTGAACAACTTTAAAAAGATTGTGAAAACGTGAATAATTATTACAAGTACACAATCTTGTAAACTTTGCATGATTTGCGATTGATGAAATGAACTTAAGTGTACATATTTACTAGTGAATTTATTAATATCCTAACGACACCACTGCGGACGCGGACTGCGGACAAAACAATGTAACCTTACTTACGACGTACATAGTGAGAAATACGAATTGCATATTTTTAAAGCCTTGCTTAATCCTAATTTGTTTTCGTGAGCAGATATGATACTTCCAATGCTATCAGAACATTGATTAGCTACATTTGTACTAGCTGGTAGAACCATTAGGGAAATGGCCAAATCCATCAAACCTTCTGGGATTGCTTGCCACTTTCCAGCATTTTCCCACCATACAGCAGGAGCCATTTGCTTAGCCACCACAGAATTGAGGAATGATGATGGGAAGTAAGTTGTATCCGCCCTTTCCAACGCCGTCTGGGCAACGACGAACATTGGATTTCGTTCCAGGAGCCACATTCTACCAATTTCTTGTAATTCCGTGCTCATGTATTGACCTAGGTAATTTATATAAAAATATAAGTATATATTCACGGATCAGCTATGTACATGGTACTAAAAATGTTATCAACCAATTGGTACTATTGGTTAATATATAACTAAAAAATGTTCTTGGAGAAAGTGTTAGCGAAGAACTTTGGAATCATGTTAAAAGTGGAAACATACTGTTGAACTATACTCAATGACACCCGTAGGTATTGGCAAGTACAAAATAAAGTGTATATAATAATCTTTATTTATTTTGCCAATTTTGTCACAATGCATACACAACACAAGCACCCGTTAATCGGGTTTTACAACGAATGTAACACGCCTAGGGTTAACT
>JAQGAK010001422.1:0-33080 GCA_034696945.1 Lipothrix lubbocki | reverse complement strand
TCAATATGATGGTGGTTATACCAACTTGCATTTAAGAATTTTGGAGTTATACCACCTTGCACCTCGAGGAGCGATATGTTTGTACGGTACACATAAAAATATATAATAAACAAGAAACAGATGAAATACACATGTGAATATATACAATGCACATAAAAAATAGTCAACACATATGCATAAATAATTGACTTACGCGGAAGAGGCTCTGTTCATAAAAAGAATTTACCTCATCTCTCTCTAGTTTGTAGTGTAAATGTAATGAGTATCGACAAGAGAAGAAGGAGAGGAGCAAAAAGACCCGAAAAAATATTTCCAGGCCGCAACTTCCTGTGTGAAAATAATAGAGCTGATATTCACCAGCATCTATAATTTAGCCGTCATTTTCAACAACTATATGAGAAGGGTGCTTCAGTATGTAATCCAAGGAGTAAATATCCCAAAACCCATATTATTTGACGAAGTGAATACAGGCTGGCCAGCACCAGCAACAACATCATCATCATTGTGTACCGCACACAACGTTCTATTCTTATACATTACCTCTTATATATGACCGGACGATTTAAGGAAACACAAACAAGGCCGATTCATCGATGACTAGAACAACCTATCATTGAGACATGGAGAGAGACAAGTTTACAACAAACGGCTATTTCCTTTCCATTCAGAAAAACTCTGCTTGAGGTCTTCATTAAAGATACAGAATATGTTTTGATTCTTATTCCACTGTTTTCCACCCCAATATGGGCATTCAAAACTGCTATCTCTCTAATCATTACCAATCTACAAATCCAATGTATAAGAATACACTCACAAATATAATAAATTCCAGGCTGTAAAAATAGAAGCTCGTGTATACAAATTCAACATTTATCATTACAGACAGTGTATACAAATGCAGTTGACAAGCTTTTCAAAAAATACTCCGCGCTCTTTCATCTTGTCTCCAATCCACTGTATTGTATGGTTTCCTTCCATATTCTCAAATTTAACCCCAATAAGTAAACAACAAAATTGAAATAAAAACTGAAAACCTAATACGGGTTGTATAGTCAGAAAATTCTAAAAAGAACTCATGTTCAATAACCAATAACACTATTAAGACCACAGCTCCCACATCTGCACATACACGTAATTACCTGAACAGTGAAAGCTTTGGTTATCGAAAGCCCAAAGGATTGAAATCATAGGAGATTGAATGATTTTTCTAAATAAGCTTGCCACTTGTTCATATAGGCGCTCTGACAGTTTAACTATGAAAGAACTCGTGAAGGATCAGAAGCCATGTGTTGCCTGCCTGAATCTTAAAAAATGTTGGAATATAACGATCGAGTAAAAATTCATGGTTACAAATACCTTAATGAACTACAAGCCAACACATACTAGCAGTGTACATTGCTAAAAACTAGCGCTGAACTACTTTATATCAGATACATTCAAAGTATAGTTATAAGTAGGAATGCATGTTAAAAATTCCAAACGAAATGCTGATCCAGACCCATACATTGTAGTCGAATAACAAGCGTAAGCACTGTTAATAAAAGATAGAAAGCAAACGAATTAAATGACAATGGTATTCATTCAAATTGGCCAGCTTCGAATTGATCCACCATGGCTATACAAGACTGTCTAAATACTAACACACCACAACTTAACGGCTCTTGTGTGCCCGGCAATAACAAAGTTGACTGCATGACAATGAGTCAAAGTAAAAGGAAAGGGTGAGTTGTACAATCGGGAATTCGGAACATTTCACATATCTCCTTGACTGATTGAGTAAGTGGCTGGATAGTATACTACCCTGCGGAATATAGTGAGTTCCTTCTCAGATATGACGCTTGTACATGTTCGTTACATGCGTGCATGTCTTTCTACGTAACTTTATGTACTACGATATGTATACTGTATTACGTAATATGTGGACTCTGCCGAATGCCATGTCATATGTATACTATAGCTACTTAAATAAAAACACCCGAACTCATCTCCATTTGTAAGATTAGAACGAATGGATATCTTTTGAAGCTAATGGTCAGGTATGAAAGGGTTGGATGACTTCAGAACACTTTGTATTGTGTACTTCATTCGTGGGTTTTGTGACTATACATATACATTATGTATTTGCTCAGCTTACATTGTAATATAGTCTTGCACCTAGTCGTGTAGTATGCAGGATATTTCTTTCGCTTAGGATTGTATAAGTAAAGACACTATGACTTCTGCCACTTTACATACGACAGTCTCTCGTATGACCGTACGGATAAAGTTTCAAGAAGCTTGGACAAGCAAAGACGCATAGAATAACTACAACTCCGTTCACGGTCTCTGGAGATGAGCAAATGTATACATACGCTGTTCCTATCTGTATGTACACTTTAAATCTGTGCGGACGCGATGAACATTTGTACTTACATAAGCAAGAAACAACAGTAGTAAGCAAGAAAATATGCATATATGAGGAGAAGCTAAAGTTGCACACATGAGAAGTTAAAGATGCACATACGAAACGAAGTATGCACGGACGAAAGAAGACAACCAAGCGTTGCATCGAAGCGGCTTGAAGATGCAGGCGGAATATATAGTAATCATACTATAAGAATGTCGGGAGTGAGTGAGCGAGCGAGCGGTGAAGTAAAAAATACGTGAATGACATCAAAGGGATCATGGGCAAGATGATAACAAGATTGTTGACTGACGACTTAAATGAACACCGCCTTCCTTTATATGCAACCGAGATGGTCATTCTTGGCTTTTGATTTTTACATCTTCTATCATATCAAGCTTTTTTCAGTACCAGCCATAGACTCAAAAGAGTGAGGAACATGTACGTTACTACTACTACAGATACTACTGCTGTTGCCGTTATTATTATTATTATTCTGCTGTGAACACATACGTTCCTTTAATTATTATAACCTTTTTTATAGTGAATGTTGCACAGTCTTAAGCAATGCTAAAGAAAGTATCTTGTTGTTAAGCAGCACAAGTGCAATATAGAGTTACACCGGGTACCTGTAAAGTATAAACTTAAAACTTTACACTTTCCCCATCGGTGTCTTCATTACTGGCAATACTCATAAGTGACTATATTATAGATACATGTAACTGCACATTAACAATATATCTATATCACACAGCACACGCTCCAACAGGATACCGCATGCTGTATGCCTCTGCTTGGACTATCGGAACTTGTAAGCCTCACGTAGGTTTCATTCCTGCTATCAATCACTTTTTATGCCTTAATATTCCCATCTCCCAACATTACAATTCACCGGAGCTCGAAGGCATACGATGTTGGAGGAAGAAAAAAGGAGAAGCAAAGGCTAATAAAAAAATTGAGATGAACAAATCCATCCACTAGTTAATTAATTGCTCTCAAGGAATAGCCCGACGCCCTACGCATATCATCTCATCACAATGGTCAATGGTCAAAGATGCAGGGGGCTTCCTTTGAAACAAGTTGGCTCTTACATTTGATAAATATTGCAGTTAAGGAAGCATGTAAATAACTAGTTAACATTGTTACTTTTACATCGGCATTGTTGTTATCTTGTCGAAGCACATTTATGCGGGTATTTTTTTATAAAAGCCATGTTTAAAATCGTGTTATATATTATAATTGGTAAAAGTGTTTTATTGTAGAAACCATTTTCCTCGGCTTTTCATTAGCGGTTAACTTGATAACATAAAACCGTCTGGGTTTTAAAAATGTCAATTTCAATAAGAGCAAAAACGTATCTGAAACATTAATTGAAAGCATGCCAGCTTCCGATTTTGCCCCAAAAGTGATATCTTTAATCATTTATCTTATGTTCTAACACCAATATTTCGGATACATTATAAGTTCGTACAGTATGATTACATTAAAAAGTGCAAAACACTTTTCTGCGCTTTAATACAAAATCATGGTTCATAATGTGTTCGTGGCTTATAGAATTAAGTTAGCTACAAATTTTGCTTAAAAGCAAAAACCATGTGTGAGTTCATGGTACTGTATTGGCTTTAATGGCGACGCATTAACCGAAGATATGGAAAGTAGCGCTGTGTCAGTTCATATTTTTGCTAATTTAATTAGCCATAAAAAGTGGTAGTAATGCATTTATCCAACAGGTATACAACCGAGAAAGAGCTTTAGCAGTAGCTGTTAGGAAATTCCTGTTTTTAAGTGTTTTTCTATACATTACATTATAAAATACAGCAAGGGGAATATACATAATAAAGTTAGTAGCTGAACATAGCAAGGGCGAAAGAAAGAAAAAAGTGGAAAAATGTGACTGCAAAAAATTGGCCTCTCTTTTTCATTGACGAGTCCAGGAGAACCTCCCAGTAGTGTATATCCACATGAGTAATAATGGGCTTGAAGGAATGAATCTTGCAAAAAGACCTTTATGGAGCCAAAAAGAAATTGAGTTTTTTCCGCTTACATTTCAGCTGTTCTTGTGTTGGGCATTAAGTTTGTCATATTCTTTATAGATATATATTATTCTTTGTGTATGTATACAGCAACTTTGTTTAGGGAGAGAATCGAGAGAGAGAGAGAGAGCGAAGGAGAAAAAAAGTATAAAGACATCAGATTCACAATCAGAAAACTCTGTCTCTTTTCTTTCTCTCTCTCGCCTTGTTTGCATCTGGCGTCTCCCATTGCTACATAGATTTTGTGCTTAGCTACAGAGAACAACTTTTCCCTCCTTTTTTCATTTTAGACTTTTTGGGCACTCATGCCAACAAAATCACGACGGGAGGGAGACGCCGAGGGGGGTCCAGTGCAACTGAGATCAACCCAGGGGGTCAAAGGGACCCCACCATAACTCTAAAAGGTCCTCTCCTATCCTTTAGCTCCCACCCCCTCCAAATATACCAGCGTTTTACCCAAAGAATACAACGTTTTCCCCCGGGTTTCTCTCCGACACACACTCACTCATTCTCTTATATTCAGATCTTTCAAATGAGTGAAATGACAGATGAATTCCCAATATCCGACCTTTTAAACAAGCTTCTGTTTGCCTTTAAGAACACTGGGTCAATGAAACAATCCGTTGAGATGGAATCACTATATTACATGCACTGTAAGTAGACAAAATCAATTGAACGGTGTCGTTTGAATGTATATAAAACTCCAGAATAACATTCAAATGTATGTAAAGCTTTGATGTTGAAGCTCAACCTATTGGAATAATGTTCATGTCCTATTTATATGTAAAACTCTATATTGGTGCTAAAATTGTATGTAAAAGAAGCCTTTAGTAATGTTCAGATTGTATGTAAAACTTGAGAATAAAGTTGTGAGAGGCACGTTCCCTGGGCAATCTCCAATCAATTGACAATTTCACCTCCATTATTGTCCATACATAGGGGTTGAACAAACGGTCATTGTGCATTATTAGGGACGTTGCCCATTGTTGCATGCAATTGTGCACATTAAGACATTCTCTGCTGATAAGTGCTTGTTCACAACCTGCGTTGACTTCCATTCTCTCCTATAAACTATTTTTATTGCCAGGCCTAGTCCTTCTATAATCATTGAATTTCCACCAAAAACCAATTCTACTGTTATGACTTTGTATATGCAATTACTATTCTACTTTATAGATTTAAGTGTCCCAAAATCACATTGGATTTCTTTTGTCAGCGCTACTTTCATTGTTGACGAGGACGTAAATAACAAGTACTTAAATACAAGAGATCGAATAGCAAAATAGTTCCCAAACTTGCCTGATTGATGATGCAGCCATAGAGCGTGTTTGAAAGTTACTTATTACGATGACGCAAAGTTTGTGAACTGCGCTTAAGTTTAATGTTGGTAGTACTGATCTGGGAGATTAAAAATTTAGAATTGTAAATTTACTATATATTTTACATTGTAAATATTTAATGTAGATATATACAGTAGGATTGGATGTACAATTGTGGGATATGTCGGATATTGTTAGTGCAAAATGCAGGTAAGATCTCAGTAGACGCCAATCAGCTTTGCATACGGACAAAGGAAGGAGATACTAAAGTTGGGATGAACTCAGAGATGAAGTTATCGCATGCTCGATCATATGCTCAAGGTACACAAGGATTGAGTAAATACCTACTGAATAGGCAATTGTAAGAGCACCAAGAGGTAGTTACATTTAACTTTAAAGGAGCTATTATTATGAAGCTATCTTTGTAATGCTGGTCTTATAATGTTGTGCTTACAATACTGTTTTTATAATGTTATTATACGTAATGCTTCTTGTAAGCAATGTAGGTACAATACTATACATACATACAATTATGTCCTTGTAAGCAATTTTATAGGTACAATACTATCTTATAATGCCGTGATTTCCAACGCTATTCTTGTAAGCTATACTTGCATAGCTCTATTCTAAAAGGTAATGCAGTGCTTACAATAGTGTTCGAATAAAGTTATTCTTGTGGCAGAGCTATTCCTAAGGTGAAGCTCGTCATACTCAAAGGAAGAGAATCACGTTGAGGTCACCAGCAAAGATGAGCTTAGGTTTAAGGTGATATGATTGTGATGTGTATGCGTGTGGCTGCTTGGAAAATAAGTTCTAGGCATAAAGAAAAAACAGTGAGAAGAGGATGCAATAGAACTTATTTACTTGCATTCTCAAGTTTACGTGATATGCAAAGTGTATGTGTAATGATAATAGCAAGCAAATGGTGCCATGAGCAAAAAGATAAAGGATCGAGGACGGATGGCGAGGTTCCTGCAGAGACGACCTATGAGATAGAGCAGGGCTGGACCCTCCTCCATCTCCCGGTGAGAGACATCTCAATTGTCTGATCTACAGGGAATCTCCATTTGAAACCCAAAAGAAAAGAAATGCAGAGAGTGAGAGAGAGAGACATGAATACATTTTTTTATTTTGATATGAACTGGTGTGGGAGTCAGTCAGCTTCTCTCTCCCTCTCTCTCTCTCTCTTGCGAGTCGCACAATAACAATAACCATCAAACACAATGTATCCTCTCACCTTGTTGGTGACACGTCGATTTGGAAGCAAAAAAATTCACTGACGTTAATTTCACCTAGCGCAATTCAGTATCCACTAGTGCAACAATAACTTACTTTCAACGACGTCAATAATTGTCCGACAAGGCTTTTCCAAACAGCTCACTAACTTATTGCTGCTGCGGTTTTACAAGAACCTTTCATATTGCATTATTATTTTAAAATTGCTAAGTCGTGCTATACACACCTTTATTGCACACCAACTTATTCTCTTATTGCCGAATGGACTCCTCACATACAAAATCGTCTCCTTTTGGTGAATTTTTAATGGAATATTAAAAAATCTGTTTGACAGAATCCTACAGTTCACTCTATCACTTGCTCTACCTAGTTGTTTTCCTAAATCTTGTTAAATGCATGACGTTATGATGTCTTACAGCGTGTAATTAATAAAAAATTGTTCACCACATGTCCAATCGTACAATTTAAAGTGGAAAGTATTGACAACAGTAATAAATTTTTCACCCAAGGCTTTTTGAACTTTTCCTAAAAGTTGATTAACTTAAAATGTGATTTTTAATAAATTACCTACTTTTTGGTTTGTGTTAATGCGTAACGCACAAGCAACACAAATCAAGTAACAAGGGGAATTAATATTTACCTAATCTAATTCCCCCACTGAATCGAAAGTGTCAATGATGGTGATGGTTATGAGCTTGGAAACCGGATCGTTCAAGTACAAAACTGGTTTACAAATTAAATATCAATAAATTTCTTGGTCACTTTTGCGACTATATAAGCCATAACGCCGCACAAGAGCAAAAAATGTATTTGTTTTAGGGAATGTCAAGTATTCAATTTTGTATTTATGTCCGACAACCCTTTATTTAAAAGCACAATCATTTCAGTCATCCTGACTTACTTAATACGGTATGTATTAAGGTGGGCTTATAATTGTTTGGACTTGATTGGGAAGCGACACAAGAGCTGGCTGATAACACTATCACTAACAATATTACTAACAACTGCCTTCTTTGAATTTGTTGTCCGGCGCTGTCTACACCCATTAATTTGTGAGGAACGGAACAATTGAAGGCATTCATTTAACTTTATAAGTCACTTGGTTTTAAAATGAGTGTCATCTAAATTAGCTGCAACTGTTGACAACCAATTATGAAATTTATGTGGAGTCGATTAGAAGTGAACATACAAATGTGATATGCGGGTTTAGTATAGGTGGGATATAATAAGATTTTAATTTTAGAGCTCTAATTCATTAATTATTAAGCTGAGAAATGAAGTATTTTGATTTGCAGAAATGTAACAGTCGTATCTCGAATCGGTTAATCGGTATACACTATACATACATAAATCTGTTGAATTTCTGCTATTTGTCTGTATTACTTCTAATGTAATTTGGCGTTGTTGTAACTAAACTACGACTTAGTATGTAGTTTTGCTGTACCTTTGCTTCATCTGCAGGTTGGCGGGGGGATATGGAATGAAGCAGTAGTTGGCCAGTGAATAGATAATTTTATGGAACAACATTAGAGATCCCGCCAGGTGAAATGGTAATCGGAATGATTTGTGTTTCTGTCCCAGGTGTTGTAACACCTCCATCTCTATCATTTTTAATAGGCATCTTACATTGTCGACTAATGTTGGTGCTACAAATTTCAACTCTACCCTTCTTGCCAGGCATTTGAAACCCCACATGCCCTCGTAACCATCTTTGGCTACCGATCATCAACCACCACACACGCACACACGGGAGTAGGAGCAGCAGCATCAACAAATGATAACGACAAAATAACTTCGCCCCTATCTCAAATTCTTCGTCTTCAAATAATGTTTTCTATGTTCATGTACACATGATACGCCTGATTGGGCTACTTGTACACAGTAGAGCACTGGTACCAGATATAGGACTTCTACTTTCGAAACTCTCAGGCAAATTACAATTGACAGTACACGAGGAGGATTGCATCATCCGACTGTGTTGGTCTTATCTACTCACTGTTGGATTATCGGGGTCCGGGTC
This sequence comes from Lipothrix lubbocki, assembly GCA_034696945.1. NCBI lineage: Eukaryota > Metazoa > Arthropoda > Collembola > Symphypleona > Sminthuridae > Lipothrix > Lipothrix lubbocki. The sequence goes on along the minus strand of JAQGAK010001422.1, from coordinate 24,089 downwards.
ATTAATGAGCCCCGATTATTTTTAGATAGCCGCACACAAAACATTTGCAGTCGTTGTCTTAATTGATTTTTGCACGTTTCCAAAACCTCTTTGCGTGTTATTCGGAAATAATTCTTCTGTACCAAGATTACGCTCAGAGCTTTATCACTTTGTTGATTATGCTGGTGTTGAACAAGTGTTACTATATGCAGCCCTTATAACTAAAGAGGACAAACTTAAATTGTACTCAGCTGGAGCTTCTGGTCAGCAGTGATTCCAAAGTGCGAGAGGAGTAAACGTTCTTTAACCTCGTGTTAATGAACAAAATCCTTATTTAATTATGTCCATATAGCCTTACTAAATAGTATTTATTTAACTATGCATCAGCAATAATACAACACATGAGATGTTAATAAGGCATAAAAAGATGAATGACATTAGCGTGACGCACAACAAATTGCTTATGATGAAACATCAGCATCATCACTGCAACCCTAACATCTCAACTTTTAGATCGAAACTGGCTTCCGTCTATTTCTACATGTGGTACTACAGTGGTGATATTATAGCATGGCTTACCGAACACTGTAAAATACGACATATCCAGAAAATGTGTAACTTTACATATTTCATTGAAGAAAAAACCAGTGAACATGATGAATATATAACGCAATATGGCATAACAAGGAAAATATACATCTTACGTATATTGTAGCTAATAGAGCATAGCAGAATGTACGGCCGAAGGCCCATCCACTGATGACTGTATTGAGCGGGCCGGGAGTGATAAAAAGTCAACTGTTCAACATCTGCTACACATCTTGACGAATTAATCTAATTCTCTAATTTCTTATTACCTTCATTCACATATGTGCTTAGGCTGCTACCGGCAAGCTCACTCCCTATACCTTTCAAGGTTCATTAAAGTTGGTTTAATTTCTAATATTTATGAGACCTGGATGTACCAAGTAGTGTTTATTGCTGTACAAAATTCCACGCCACAATTAGGTACTTTGGGATAAAACGTCAGTGTAACTTTCTCGTTTAAAGTTTGTCTTCCTTGCAGTGCGCAGAGCTGACTACCCTAATCGTATTGCTACTTCATTGTAGAAATATTTTGAATTGCTCGTTTACCGGAAGAATGTTTTGTTGCATTGACATTCAAATTTGCAAATTACTGTAATGAATTAGCATAGATATGTAGGTGGTACTACTATAATGTCATAAGTTGATTATAATATTAAAATTATTTCTTGTTGTAAATAAATTTTAGAACAAATTGACTCAAAATAATTACCCTAATTTTAATCTAATATGAATCCATTTATCTATATCCAGACGTTAATAATCAGCAGGGTGGCGTTTAAAAAAATCATTTCCCACCATTTGCCTAGAAACCCGCCAAAGCTCTCTCTGCATTCTCCTAATGCTTCTCGCGTTCTCCATTACAAAGTAAGTATTCTATAAAGGGAGACTGGAAACGGAGGCCAAGGATCTGTACATCTGAAAGGTGAAGATGAAATTCAAAATTTGATTGAAGACAAGTGTTATTACAGTACAGATCCGCAGCTCCACTTTCAGTTTATTTAGAGCAAAATGGTATGTAGGGCGTTAGGATTGGGATATGTGAGGAAGACCCCAAAATTTGTCATGGCATATATTGTGGGTATTGGTGGCCAAAGATGGAAGAGAAGTTGATGTGAATGGCGGCGGAGGATCCTCCACAGACATAGACACAATGGAAAGATAGTCATTCTATGTTTTCAAGTGTTATGATACGAAATGGGCTATTCTCTGTAGTATGTAAGTGATCTCCAGCTTGGAAACCGTTGATAGATCTTACTACAGTTGAGCACATGAGATGAGTCTTGCAGAGTGGAGAATATATATGCAGACACCAAATGATGATCGGATGAAACTAAGGATAATTTACGCCGTATTGTGGTCTCCCGTATTGTAGGATGAACGCCAAGTAGTTCTGATCAAGTGTCTAATTGTAAAATGCAAGGAAAATGGTCCATCCATGAAACCATGAAAGAGTCATGGGAGAGAGGAAACAGTAGTGTGGTCTTTTGACTGAATAATAAATATGTACAAGGCTTGCTTGGGATTTACTCTATATGGAAGTGAACGCTGTGTGTGTGAGGGTCGTCATAAAATCCCTAGAAAATCTTCCCGTCTCCCTCCTTGACGCCTATAACAGTGTTAAAATCAAGATTTATCCACGCTCCTCTTTCTCTACCACCTCTATTTTTTACCTTTTATACATAGGTAGTAGCTTCTAAGCGTACTGAATACACATGTAACTGCTGTATACATACATATTACATGTATTGCTTACCAATAATATGTACGTCGCGCTATAACACAGCCTGTAGATATTTATGTGGCAACTAGTATAGATATGAATATCTGGCTATATATGTATATGATTATATGCATGGTGAATATGCATATACTGATGTATATTTGTATATGAAGAACATATAAAGACCTAGTATAGTGAAAAGCAATATGCCTCGTATTTACTCGAATCTTACCAGTATTATATACTACCTTCCCCAAAGCTTTGAGCCTCGTTTAGACTCGAATTCTCCTTTATTTTCCACCTTTCATAAAATGTCAATAATCCTTTTTCCCATAATTTTTCAAACCATGTCGATTTCAGAAAAATTGTCCCACTACTACTTCTACTACTATCTCGGCACTCATACTGACGTCCTCACTACTTGCCACATAGTATCTTTCACCCACACAAGATTTATTCTTGCCATAAATTATATGTAATTTTCAAAAATGCTACATGCATGGATTCTACGGGTTTCTCTCTTTTCCATTATTGTCCCTTTATTTTGATAACACGCAAATTCCGCTCGCTGACAAGAATTAACATTATATTTAATATGACGGGAACACAGCTTAAACCGATGAAGGGAGATATTTGCGTGGAATAGAGTATCACAAGAATGACGAAGAAACATATGTAATACCTGTGCTACTTTAAGTAGCTGTTAATAGAATACATGTAGAGTCAAAACTTTTTGCTAAAAGCTATATGAGTTGCAAGTGGGCGGGGAGAAGTGAGACAAAGGCCTGCCAAGTATTTTTAAGTGGACGCTATAGGCCAACCACTTGAAATTAAAAGACTTACTTTGAGCTAAAAGACATAGTGATATCATGTTTAAGGATGAGGAACTTACAGTTAGTATTAAAGGATAAAGACACCGTGTTTTAAATGCTAAAGTGAACATATGTAAGAAATAATTTGGTATTAAATGATAGAACAACTTCATATTAAAAGATGGAAAACGAGATCAAAAACAAATCTGAACATAAAAATCGAGGATGATTATAATATGATCATTACTATTATTGCAAGAAAGGAAGGGAAGATAGAAAAAACGGGGCATTCAACATAAACGTAATTTGTTTTAGTCCCTTAACACATCAATTTGTATTACCCCTGCTGTAAAAGAAGTTGTTCTTCTCTCCTCACACACTTATTACACTGTATTATCGCTGACTCTAAAAAACATGTCATATTAACAAATGAATCGGGAATATTTAGTGTGTACAACAACTATAGTAGTAATAGTGGTGGTGTGGTGGTGGTGGTCGTGAGAAAAGTATAATCACGTTCAAGATGGATACGATAGCACATCACGAACAGGCGTGCGACAGGTGTGATACTTGATTCATCTGATAAGAAGTCCCTGATTGACATCCGCCAAAGACCATTAGGTCTTGAATTTTTTATCCATCAAGCTTTTCTTGAATTATAAAAATGTAAGAAAAAAGTGATACCATTTTAAATGTGCTCTTCTCATTTCTTTTTATCTCGATCCGCCCTCTTTACTTCTGCTCGACGGAGAAATGCGCCCAACACCTCTGTCCTCTTCAGGAATCTCTCTCGTTTTCTTCACTCAAGAATGCATCTTTTTGGCCTTTTCCGCCTTCAACTTCTCTTATTGTTGTTTCTTGTGGTTTTTTTCTTCCATCGTCCCATATTAACTCAAGGGGCTAGTCTTTCAGTTACTTACAATTTCGTTAGTGCTGTTTTTTCACGCGGTTAATTTTTTGCTCATTTAAATAAGTATGTATTTGTTACTTTTAAATTTTATTTCAAAATATCAGTGCTCATGTACAGCTGAATTTCAAAGTATTACATGCAGCTTTATAACATTTCAGTTAATTTAAAAAACAATGTAGTGAAATACCCTAGCAGATGCAATGTATTGGCATAATCTTAAAAATAGTTGGACAGCCAACTAGCGTAAAATTAGAACCGGTCAAGATTCGGTATTTTAAAGCAGTAAAAGTTCTACGTGAATTATTTTAAGTACGCTCTACGTATAACCTAAAAAATTGTGAAGACACTTTTATGAAGGTTCACCCTATGGTAAAGGATACAGTTGTGCTTGGAAATTCTGGGGCTTTGGCGTTGCAATCAAGAAAAAAAGGCCACGGTCAGTGATTCTGAACGAGAGTCATTAAAAGAGCTTGGAAATTTTTAATGTAGTGTACAGAGACCGAGCATGGTGTAAAAGTGTACTAAATGGTCCGAGTACTTATTGACAGGATAGTCATTCCTATAGTACTTATAATGTCCGAACGAGCTATGTAGAAAAACTACTAGATTATATGAAACTACTAAATATACATACACTACAGTGCAGTACACTCGTACATATGCCACTACGCCTATTGGAATGACCAAATCCAACATAAAACAATGTACACACGTAGTAAATAACGTATAGAAATGTATACCACAAGTTGGATTTTGAGTCGTTGTCTATATTGCGAGCTAAAACTTTGATATAAATACAAGAGTTTAAGTTTAGAGCATATCATGCGGATGGATGACTGTGGGATCGATTTGAAGGAAGGGAAGTACGCTTATCAATACAGTGATAATAGGATGCAATTGCCGGCGTAATTATCCTTGTCGAATCATTGATTCGATACTTTTGAATGGTCACGAAACCAATGATGATAATAAGAAAAGAAGCCCCTTTTTCCGATCAAATCATTACCAGGACACAGCTACCTTATGTATCTTCCTTTTACTATTCGATGTATATGTAACAGTATGTACTCCGTGATATTAATATAAAAAGCACTAATAGCAACGTAAATGTTATGTTCATATGGGAAGTTCATATCAAATTGCAATAGTAACATGCATGCAAGGTACTATAATAACATAAAAGCAATGTACTATGGCAGCATAAGTGTAACAGCATAATAATAATAATCATAATCATGTAGTCAGTGTATTTGCTCTTGATATAACTGTACTGTATAGCCTGCCTTTCTCCACAGTCCACACGTACACACAATGATTACTTTAATCGTAAGGTAAAGATATATTTACACTTTTGTAAAGATGCATCCGTTGGTACTATTGCAATAAGACTGTAGCTCCGTATACAAAAGTTTGCTCAAAAGAGAAGTGCATTGTCAATAAAATAATTTTGGGATGCTGTCATTATCCTTGTCAAGAGCCAGTATCTTGGCCGTTGATCTATATAAAAGTTGACGGTTGAGAAAAAAGTCTCCTCACCTCCGATTTCAACTCATGTCTCCATCCTTTTGAAACGGGAGTTTAAAGTCACTCGTATACATACCTATGTCATACCCAATACATGGAAATGCATATATCGCACATATATACATACGTTCATACTATGTAGAAAGTAAGAAAAAGTTCCATGTTTCTTTTTCACACGTGAATGTTTGTAAAGCTGTGGTGTCAATGTACATCCATGTTGTTTTATGGAATTTTGCAATGGAATCTGTGGACTAACCAGATTGAACTATGCACACATTTTTGGGAGGAATGCTAGTATTTTGATAAGCTGATTAGCTTCACGTCTACAACAACACTTGCTCTTTCTTCTTATCGGAAGCGTGGAAAACGAATTTGAAATCGCATGGAATTTTATCTCTTAACTTTTAAAGTCACAGAGTCACCATTATCAACACACCATTCTTAACTCATGACCAATGCTCGTAAATGTTATTCATTATTGTAATTTTCCCAGTCAACAAATAACCTGAAGCGTGAAGTGTTCGATGTCATAATGGTTGATAACGGGTATCTCTTGTTCTCTTGGCTAAACTTTCTACTCCAAACATTACCTCTGTAGTTAGTAGTTACATCCATTCATGATGCAGGATTAAGCAACTTCATACAATCACTGGCATTAAGGACCCCTTGTCATAGTCAAGTTTCCATTAAGGAAACCTTTTCAAACAGAAGTTTGTTTGCATTAAGAAACTCTTTTCACGCAGGATTTCAATTTCCATGCAATATATGTACTTATAATCATTTTTTTCCTCACATTTTACAAGAAAACCTTTTGACATTAAAAAAAATTCAAAAACACCCTTAGATCATGTCTGTATATTGCGGGGGTTTAGCAATTGCGTTAAATGGCCGGCCTAAAAAACTACTGTCATGTAAGTTGCTTTATCATGGAAGACCAAAATTCTACGGTGATATTTTTGTCAATCGTTTTACTATTTTTATGAGCCTATTCGATCCAACTGGTTAACGCCACTGTGAGCGTAGACATGGAGGAAGAGTGACGGAGCGAGCACGTTCACGGAGCAAATCAAGGGAAAAAACAAAAACATTAAGTAGCAGTCGTAATGTAGTGTGGTATAAGCAAACAGGTAAAGCCACCCTCAGTCCCAGAAAAAGAATGGACCATCCGAGCAATTTAGTCCTTAGCCATATATAAAACGAGCACGGTTTTTCGCTCTTTGTGGTCACCGCTGGGATAAGCAATAAGAACCAAAGGTGCAGTATGAACATACGAACACGCTCTCTTATTTACAATCTGTGTATAGTTGGAAATAATTACAATCCCGTATGTATACCTGTAACACAGTCCAGTCTACATGTATCTTGAAACAAACACTATCTGTGCTTAAATAGCATACAATACAGAAATACAAGTACACATATACTGTAATAGAATCTTGTAAGCATGAAACGGATGCTTAGACTAACAATGACCATCCAGTGGTACACTAACAATGAGTGGTAAGTAGAGACTTGTAGCAGCCTAAGCTACTTGAATTTGAGTTTAATTCAAGTGAATCTTATAGGGATAGAAGCGCTTTTACTACATAAAAACCGTGGTTTTGTACGTGTTGGTCCACGTTGATGTACCGATCATTATACTGTACGTACTTGATATCCTGGTATTTCATTATGTAAGGGCAGCGTCAAATTTTGAGGAAAATAAAGGTAAAATGAAAAAGGTAGGATCAATATCACTACTGTACTGTCTATGTTAGTTTTGTTGAAGCTAGATTAGCTCCGGTTCCGTATTCCGCTCTTAAAGGAAGAAACTTATGGCAAAGGTAAACGCTTATGCCGTTTCTTTACACTGGCCCAAACCAGTATCACTTATAGATCTGCCTATACTTGACATATGCATACAAGAATAACATGAACGTACATAGTTATTCCTAGTAGCATGCGAATATCGAGGCTATATGAGAGTCGAATTAGTACAGGGAATGCGAGTGGTGTGTGGACAAGGAGAAGAATATACAAGATTGGAGAAAAGGAGAGAGAGAACGCAAGTTGCACGGTCTTTACTTACGGACGATCCGTAGGTTATAGAAGTTGGTTGGTTTCATGGGTCGTTTTGGACGGAAGAAAGAGAATTGGATGATCCAGAGATAGTTGGCTACGATGAGACGTCTATCTAATCAATTAAAATACGCTGCAAATACACGGAAATCCTATCTTTCAAGTTCCATTAAGAGGACCCTTTACACGTACACAATCCCTAGAGAGATGGCACTCCACTTCCAATACAATATGTACATTCCACATTACGACAACCAAGACGATTCATACGTAGACAGCCACAACCATCCTCTAACTACTGTGCTTTACACTCTCCAAAAGTGTAGAAACAACAGCAGAGGCCATCCATTCCAAATAGCATCTTCCATTCCATAGCTCCCGCTCCAGTCCTCTCACTTGTCAGAGAAATAGCTGCGAACTTTCGAGGAAAGCACCGCTCTTTCCATATGGAATGACTTGTCTTTTACAATACACAGAGCAGAATGTTATGCTTTTCTTATACAATGCTCAAAACAAAATTGCATGTTTCTTACAATACTCAAGACAAAATTCTACACTTCTACAACAGCAAGGTATGCTTCTTACCATACTGAAAATGGTAAGAAGACACCAAGTAATAATACAATACTATCTACATTAAAGTGAAACTATCTCAACAAACTGTGGCATCCCATTCCCGACTCCCACTTTTGCAACCCTACCGTCCAACCGAGCGGCCTGAGTTGTGTACATTCTGGAGGTAAACCAGGTCATTTCGACAATGGTCCTTTTTCTTCCTCAGAATCATAAAGACTGAATTCATGTTTTCCAACAGGAATACAAGTATTACATCATTAATAGACTTCCACCTTGCGTTTCTTTACTGTGGTCTTATTTTTAGTGCATAACTTCACAGGACTTGTATTATGTTCGTTTTTCCGCATGCAAACTTCCAACACAAGCGTGTCTCTCTAGTAACCTTTCGGGGTTTAAACTAGTTGGCTCCATATTTTCAATGGGTTTATTGATACACTTTAATGTAACCACATTTGCACTCCAATTTGTAATTATGTTATATTTGTAATTTTTAAGTTGACGTGTAAATACCATCGATTACTCAAAAGTGTAATTGATGTCGCTTTGATATGATTAGATTATGACGATATGTGCTTTGGTGAAATTAAATTCAGAACTTGTCAGTTGACGCAATATTGTGGGAATTCAATAGTGTGAGTGTGTGGAATTTGATAATTCGTTTCATGGTACAAAATTGAAGTTACAATGCTGCAATTAAATTCTGAATCGTGAATTGATGTAGTGTTGATGAAATTATATTCGGAAATTAAATTAATACTTAAATTAGCTAAGAATCTTGACACGCTGAAGGAAGATTGGACAGGAAAGATTGATTAATATGGGATATGAAAATGGTTTTCAAAGGGCAAGATTCAACGGGATGTCAATTTAAAGGCTACGAACATGAAGGCGGAGGAAATGCTGTGGGTACTATGGGAGAAATTCAGGATGACATGAGGATATTCCGCAGTATGTACATACTAAGCTAGGGACTCAATATAGCTGACTGTAGCTACATCGAAATAATACTCTTGTAATTGCTAACGTACTATACTTGCCTGGAAGTTCCATCAGATTTAAGGTTCATTATTTTCCTGAATGCAATGTGCTAATCTGACCGAACCCACAGAGGAATGGGTTACAAGCTGGAACAAATTCTCCAGAGATTTTACCTTATTAAATCATTTCATCTAATACATCCGGCCGTAGCTCAACCATTCGTTAATTCCGACCCGAGACTTCTATATACACTTTCTGTAATCAAGGCTATGCACACCCCTACATATTTAATGTACCAGAGTCCTCTCCTACGTACAACACAATGGCTCTTCACTTACAAATCCATTTAACGCGTATGTAGCATGGATGTATTCCAGGCGATTGGGAAGAACTTGCATTGAATTTGCAGAGGATAATATGCATTCTATGTATATCAAGAGGACAAGCATTGTATAATGAAAATGCGCTTCTCAGAATCAAAGTATGTTCGTTCCTTACACGCTTGTTTTGGTGCTTTGTGAGTGCCTCATATTCACATGTGTATATATGTACAGAATGTGCTTGAGATCCAAATGTGTTTAGGTCCACAAACATACGTTTTATGTGCCTATGAATGTGAAGGACGTACTTAGAACTCCTGGTAGCGTCAAGTATACACTACATTCCACACTATTTAGTTAAAACCCTGGAATCGGAGGAGAGGCATATTAGAATACAAATGCAAAAGCATTAACTAAGTAAGCATATTGCATTTACCGTAGAGCATGCTATTAAATCCACGCCGCAACTATCATTTATCTATCGGTTGCCTAATCCAGGCTCTTATTTCAACTTGCTAGTTATTATACAACTATATTTTATTTACTCTCGCTTTAATGAGCAATAATGCAACTCCTTTTATTTCTTCCGTCTGCCGTCCCTGCCGCTGTTTACAAATGCTGCATATCCGGCGATTACACAAGACATTTGTATACTTGCATCTACTTTTGTATAACTATAACTACGTCTATGCATTTCTGGCATTATTTTGTACACAAATAATTGACTCAAGCCACCAGATTTTTACTTCTAGTCAACATATTCATCGACCCTTCAAAATCAATCGTTAAAGTTTATATGATTCGCTTCGTTATTTCTATCTTACACATGAATTACCTCACTTCTTTCCAGTGAATTTGTGCTTAACCATAAACTCTTGATCATATCCAATCATGTATATGAATAAGAAACTTGTGATTCGGTGATATTAAAAATCATCGTCAATATTGATACGTATGCATGTGCTTATAGGTTGGTAGTACGAATCAGGTTTAAGGAAATTAAAAAGTCTGATACCTGAATTGGATGGACTGGCTTGGAGAGACACCTCATCCAGCGTTTGTGGACGGAAGCCTTCCGTCGCAGTGTCATGAGGGGAAGATTTGACGGCGGAGTTCCTGGCTTCAAAAGATTCAGTCATCTCTTGCTCGGGGTCATCCTCTGTGGAGAACAAATATCCTGGTGTTAAATCAACTGATTCATTTAATTAACTGTTGAGCACACCAGAATCAGATCGTCCCTCTTTGTAGTAGATTTAGTATTAATGTACTAAATATAAATGTTTTTAAGAATATATAAAAATATAAATAATTTTAGTCCATATACACTACTGTATTGTATGTAACATGAAATCGTATCTTTATTCTTAATAAAAATCAATCATTGATTAAATACACAGACAAAGTACGCATATGACTGTAATATGCAAGAGGTAACTTCAAGGTAATCCAATAAGCATGAATTTAAATCAAATATCCCTATCCGCCTGCGGAGCTCCTAATAAAACAAATAGTTTTCAAGTAAGGATAATCGAAGCATTGTCTACACATGGGTTCCTGTTGAATGAATATAAATAAAGCGAATATGAAATTGGATTACTAGCAATACGATCGCATCTGCAGGAGTAGGGTGAAGAGTAGCAAGAATGCTGGAGTAAAACAGCAGTGAAGGCAAGGAGAAAAATAGGTAGATTGTGGAAGATGGGATTAGGTGCAAACCTCCTTGTGGGTGTTTTTATGAGACGAGACCGAGTAATGCAAGTCAAAATAAGAACAAGTACCCCGCACCGGCGGAATATACAAGGGAAAAAACCAAGAGAGGAAAGGAGTCAAGACAAGAAAAAAGGTTCAAGTTTTTTTGAGCTATGGATGTATCAAGAGAAAGAGAGAGAGAAAGAAAAAAACTTATTTGAGAGCAACGTCATAGTTATAAAAAAAACTATGTATTTCCACGTAAGCGAAGGAGCGTAAGAGCAGACCGACTCTGGAAGAGAAAGCATTCTCTTTGGTATTCAGGTTTTAAATTTGGCTTTTCCAGAATGGATATATCTCCAGGGAAAAGGGCTTTAATAAGCGCCCTACAGGCATTTCCCGCTTTTCCTAAATGGGCTCAGGGACTTGGGGTAGTCCCACTGGACCCAATAACTCCTTCGGGAACCTTCTCTTCCATCCCAAGAAAAAGCATTTTCTCTTCTTCCATTCCTGTTCGCCCTTTAATCTCAACTTTCGTGTTCCCATCCATCCGGCGAGGTTCCCGAACGAATGAACAAGAACCCGCCGTACTAGCTTTTGCTTCAACAGCAGTAATGCTAACACACAAAACGTGTGCACACCACACACCATCCCGGTGTATAGCTTTATTATGTAACCATGCATTCTTCCGTACTCAGCTATGCTTATCATCATGCTGTAATACCTTTCCTCTCATATATACTCCAGTCTCTTAAGTCTTGGTTCTATGAGTACAACTAAAAACAAACTTTTGTTTTGTATTATTTAGCTTCACATTGAATTTTTAACGGATTCATTTTTTCCTTGTTCGTCCTATTCCTCTAGAGGTTGGCTTAACCTCCCAACTTGATGACAGTGACTCCACTTATTTATTCTTCTGGTTTTTTCACTTCTCCACTTTCCGCCTTATTTCTTTTTATTTTGCAGCTTTTCCTCTATTTTTCTTTTCCTAGCCAATCTTATCACCCTTGCCACCTTTCTACATGTATGAATAACATACACACTTTTTGCAACTTCAACAACATCTCAATTTTCCTGGTAACCATTTTCTCAAAATAACATTTCTCTGTACGCTTCTTATTAAATTTTTTGCACTCAAATTGCTTCAAAAACCGAAAAACAGAGAAGCAACCACGCTTTGCGTTTGTTATTTTAGCAGCCGTGTCACTGTAACTTTCATCTTCGCAACTCCAGCTCTTGTTGTTCCTACTTCTGTATTGTTTTATCTGACAATTCTTGTTCATGGATCTTCTCGACGGAGAATTCCTCTTCGCATTTCTTACATCCTACGAATTTTTATTCTTATATTCTAACAAACTATGTACCTATATATCTGTACATTCTAACTCGAAATCCATATTCCAGCGTAAAAATTTGGCTCCTCAGTTCGTTCTAGCCGAAGATTTTGTTCGTGTATACTCTAACCTAAAATTTTTATTGTTAACCCAAAAATTTGTGCTCATGTATCTCTTAACCAAATAATTACTCCTCCTGCATCATCCACCTCAATAATTCCAGTGCTTAGATTTTGTAGGATTTACTAGTCCAGCAAGAACAAGTAAGCAAGCGAAAAACCTTTAAGAAAGTATGAGCAACAGAGCGATCGACAATAGTAGTATTTGCTCAGCACTCTTAGCCGTGGATACTTACAAGTAGATACCGAAAGCTTGTTGACTGGTGAAGATACTGAGTAAGGTACTCAAGTACTTACCCAACAACACATCCACACACTATCGAAGTACAAACTTATAAGGGAATCTGTATATTAAAGGTAGCACATACAGGCAGTTATGTCTGTACATAACTGTAAGAGGTTTCAATCCGGAAAACGACATGTAGACTCGATTTCCGTGACGACTCCCATTGCTCTCCAATGACCAGAGTTTATGATGGCACCGACCGACATACAAGCGGGATTGTCCCGCTTCGATAGATTTTCATCAATAGAGCACCGGAGAGGATGGCCAGGGTCGTTGGGTGAAACGGCGTAAAAAAACCACCAGTCGATGATAAGTGAATGGGGCCGAGGATGAAGACGCTCGTCCTTTCATAAGTAACTATCCATGGACTTTATGATATGTGATATGGTAAAATGATAGTAATAAAGTCTAAGGTGATTCTATGTTTACTCTCTATTATTTACCACCAGTAGTAGTTTCTCTGTTTTTACTACTACTTTCTGTTGCTATTGTCAGTGCTGTTGTCTTCCGCTATTTTCCATAAATTTCAGACTCTTTCATTGCTGGCTTTTGGCACTATTTTGCCAGAATTTTATTTTCTATTTCGAAACCATTTCTGTCTCTACTTCCTTTTTACCACTATTTTTAGGCCTATTGTGGCGTATTTAGCAATGTTAAGGCTATTTTCAGTCGGAATTTTCATAGCCTACTCTTATCTATTTTCTGTCACGGCTGTCATCGGACTACTTAAAATCATTAATTCTGTAAGTAATTTAAAGCACTTCCGGGTTTTAAAATACCTGTGCAAATACTTGTATCAAACAGTTTTCTGGAAGACCTCTGTGCAAATGCTGGTATAAAGATCAGAGAGCAAGAGATTATATTCACGGAAGAATTGGGTAGACCGAGGCGCTGTGAGGAATTTCATAGTGTGGGAATGCCAGCATCGTTTGGTGTATCAGTTGTACACGGTCTGCTCTCACAGTTCTTTATTCATTGGTGTTGGTCGACTCGAGACTACTACTTCTTCCCAAGTTGCTATTACAAAGTGCTTCCTTTTTCCTACCTTGAGCTACTGGTTGAAACTGTAACACTTACAATCGCACACACATCATATATATACATACTGTCTTATTGCTTAGACAGGGTGTTTATATAGGATGCTATTACACAGTATGTACTTTATATGTATGAGAACTACGTACGACTGTTAGTTGGGTTTAGTTAAGTTCGACGATGGCTGGCAGGGTTCGGAGAAGAGAGAGAAGTAGGAAGAGAAGCAAGTGGAGAATAAAGTTGTCTATCTCTGGAAGGCCTTTACGGATGTCGAATTCTCGGGAGGGCAGTGAGCTCAGAACGGCAGAAAATTAACGCAAATCTTCCGGGAATTTTGGACTCTCTTACGTTGGCGTTACTCGAGGCATTTTTAGTTTTAGAAATCGAATAATGACTTTCTTGGGAGCTGCTTTAGTCTCGAGAGCGTAGTTTTCTCCAACATTGTAATGGCCAAGTTTCGGCTCTGGGAAAATTTCTCGTGTACACTTTATCCTTTTGAATCTTCGTGATTACGACACTTTGGAGAAATCCCTCCAACCCAACCCCAGTGTCGAAATACCTAACAGATCGTTCCAACACGAAACATTCAATATCAACACACCAAATTTTATCGGCCGTGAAAATATATCTCTGCCCTCTCCCTCCCTGTATAGTCGTACAGTGCGAGCAGACGTGCATGTAGGAACTACGGTGTGGTTGCTTCCAGCACATACCGTGATCTTTGCCGTAGTATATGACTGTATATACTAGATTATTGTGCACATACAGCGTCCATTGCCTCACCGCATAATACTACTACTCGCGGTACGAGTAGCCATCCTTGGCTACGAGCCTCAGTATTTTTCCCACTCCCCCGGTTCAATAGACCACCATTGCTTTTTAACTCCCATTAAAATGTCGTGAAATAGTCTTTTAATCTTGATGTCTTCTCAAAATCATTCCATCTTCTCGATCCTTCAACTCTGCCATTCTTTGGGTATCTTCTGCATCCAAACGTCAATCTCCTACCTTTACGAATTCCTCATCTGCCCTTTCCCTTCCCACTTATCACTCTTTATCTCTCTTCGATATAAGTGCGTTAAACAATTTTTGTGTAGAATTTCTCATACGAACTTTTGTCTGATTCTTCATCATTATATATCGTTGTATAGTAATTGTGACTATATGTATTTTCTACACTAAACTTCAATAAACCTGTTCAATAGTAATTATTTCAAGAATGCTCCTACATGTTGAATTACACGAAATTACTCATGTGTATAAAGTACATAAGAAGCATAAGAAGTGTGTAGTTCCTCATCCTTGATGTTTACAAATATAAAAAATTACAGTTGCTTGTAGAAACAAGCTGAAATGTAGAGTAAGTGACTTCAAGGGAAGATGCATATAGCCAAACAATTCCTGTAGGAATGTCAGAAGACCCAAGTCTTATTTCTCCTGTGAAAAAATGTACCTAAGAGTATGGGTAGCCAAAGTCGGATTTCCTATTTTCAGCTTTAAGTTGCATGGGAGTTGGGCCTTTGGGTATTCACTGCTCCAGTATAAAAGAGCTTGCCACATCCATCTCAAGCAGTATAATTTGCCATCCATTCATGTCCACAGGGAGAAAGTTCAAATATGAAGTGAAAATGGGAAACGGAGCGTCCAACTATATACCCAGCTCTTAACATTGCTCGACATTTGCTAAGTAAATTCCTGCCTGGAGAAAGGATTGTGAAGTGTGAGAACAGCGGGGAGAGGGATGACTAGGAGGTTATAAGGATGTACATGTATATGGAAAAGACAAGGGACAGGAAGGAGAAAGAAAAAGTAAATGGTAAAACGTTGGTGGTCAGTCTACAGAGATTTCCATTCTTTGACTTGTGTGTTCTTATGTATATACAGTATGAGACTACAGTGACAATTTAGGAACAAACTTGACTGTCAGTTGGATGCTGGAGCTTCTTCTCAAAAGTACAAGAAGTGAGAAAGGGAGAATGTGTGAGAGAGTTGAGAGGGACAGACAAGAAGAAACCTTCATCTTTTTACTTCGACCCAAGACAATGCAATGTGTCAAACTTTTTCGTTTACGCATATATAAAGGAGTCAGTCTGCTTCAGAAAAAAATTGACTAGCTTACCATAGATATTGTTGACTTTTTTCTGTCTTGAAATTCTTGGCCTGTTTACTACTTTTATTTTCACTAGTAATTTTCTGTGCATACACTCCAAACTGGTTCATCTCAACACAAATTTATACGAAAATTTTATACAAATTTTTGCGGTCACATGAAAATATGTACATGTTGTTAGCACTGGAATTACCTGCACAACCAAGCGCTTTAAAAATCTGTACCTAGCTATTGAACACTGACAATCAGATGTACAGGTAAGACACAGATATCCGTATGCAGTGCAAAAGAATACAAAAGTATATATGTAGTACATAACATACAAATTAATATGTATCCAACAACCTTTAAAAATCATATCTTTTAAAATCGTATGCCCAACAAGAGAAAGGAAATTTGTAAGCCCACAAGTCCATTGAAAATCATGTACATAATAAAAATGTGAGAGCTATTGCAGATCCTAGAAATGACTTGCATAAAAGAACGCAGCAAGATTCAAAAAGTTATACAAATATAGCGTGGGGGTTCTGCAATGGGAAATTGTATCTGCATAAGGTTTATTTCCCTAGTGCTTTTCCATTGGAAATAAATAGTCTACTTTGGAATGACAACAGACACGTACCGATGGGAGCCTTCTTTCTTTCTTCAAAATCTGTCCATTATATCTCCGAGAGTGTTGTTGCTTCTCCCAAGCTCATTTCTTTCTCTCTGCTCTTTCTGAATTGTCAGGCCTAATTTTTTATAATGTTTCACCTACAATTTTTCTTAATTCCTCAATCCAGTCTATAAGAGTTTTGTAACCATGAAAGCCCTACAGAACCTATACGTACAATGTAATGTCTGGTACACTGACTGCACTCCCAAATTCAAAGACATGTTACATTCCAACGCTACAGTTTATATTTATTTACGGTATGTAACACATTCATTTTGTTAACACAACAATGCATGTGCAGTTTATATAACGTGCGTGCTTCATGATACAGGTCGTATACTGCAAATAAATCCATCTGGTGAAATGTGCCTGTAAGTAGTACTTAAAGACGTTGTAACTTCATAGAGGTACTGCAATTTTGACTGTGTGCGACAAAGAAGACGGTGAGGTCGGCTTTCCCCTGTTTACCATTGTTCTCTGAATCATTTAGATGAATTTTGGGTGAAGAGACAAGTTTTAAGAGGAAAATTATCAAATAAACCGTCTCCGACTTCATATTGCGGCATATTGCATTACAGGCACTTGCCGACGGAGCAATTTATGCTTGGTCTGCTTGGTGGATTCAGAGGTTCCTCCACTCGTCTCCAAAACATTCCTTACAACAAGGCTACGAGTATAAATACATGAATGTATAGAGACTGTAACGGTTATACAGAGACCGTTATATTATATACTAAATATACGAGCGGTAGTTTGAGAGTTGAGAAGCAATGTCTGCGTTGCAGTTATCCCAATTTCGTAATCCAATTTTATGCATCCATCAAACTCTGCACTTGTTTGTATACACGATTTTTACTATTACAACTTTTCTTTGTGTTAATTTATAATACAGTTTAAACTCTCAAATCATCAATGAACACATCCCACTATTGAAGTGCTCACACAAGCAAATTTGTATCTTAACAACCTCGCAGGCACGGATCACACAACTAGTTGATAGTTGTGTATATTTGATGTGGTGAGAGATGAAGCGGGAGAATTCGCTCGACATTTGAAGCTGCAGGGGAAGCCATTAACCACCACCTCCATAAAGTCACTGGACAGTGTATCTTCCAGGACATTAATATCTTTCCAAAAACTGCACAACATTAAGACTTTATTATTCGCTGGGAATAATTTGAATTACTACCACTCCGCTTTTACACTTGCAGTGATGATTAACTGGAGGATCATTGAGTGTATGAAAATCTAACTTTTATGATTATACATAAATATATTCAATATATTTCATTATGGCAGATGTACAAATTTTATACCTAAATTTACGATAAGAAAAATGAGAAACAACGGATTAAGATGGTTCTGTTAATTCGGGCATTATTCTAGAATATTCCCTGTTTGTGAGATTAAAAAATTAGGTTTCGCTTTGCTTCTTAACCTGCTTTATATAATTACTCGCGAAAACTTCTAATGTTATTACTGCAAAGCACTTGGTGTTCTTCACAGTGTATTCGAGCTGTATCCTGTAACGCTAAAGTTGCTGGTGTGTACGAGGTTACAACTGGAGCAGCTTTGCAAAATGTTGTATGTATATACTTTGAAAGCAGAAAGTTGGTCGAAAGAAAGGCGGCTTAGAGCGTTGAATGAAGGAAAAGAGAAAATTTGTATTTGAAGAGTGAACCACGATGGAGTTAGTGAATCTTCAGTTTATCAGCTAAAGTATGAAGAGGTGTTTAATTTATTATAAGTTTTTGAGAGGAAAGTTAGTAGCAGAGAGGAGCAATGAGGAGCAAAAGTTTGTATGCATGTTGGATGATAAGGATGCGGAGAGTTAGAGTGAAGAGAGGAGGACGAAGGTGTATACATATAGCTTTAAAAGTATATATGAATACATGTATATGTGCGGGAGGAAGAGGAGATTCGACATTGGAGAAAGAAGACGGGAGAAAGGGACCCTTCATGTATTTCCCCGAGGATGAAAGTACCGTCCTAATATTCTTTGCCGACTGCGTGACACTTTACGAAAGGTGGTCCCACAAAGGCTGTCACAACGACAAACCTTGATTAGTTCCATTCCCAGGAGATGAGAGTCTGACGTGCTCTGGAAAAAAGATGCCCATCAATTCCCTCTGGAGTTTTCCATTCCAGGACTTAGTCCCTATTGCCTCTAACCTACACCATTCTACCCTTCATCACATTTCCTCTCCTCTTCCAACTTCACAACTTTCTCTCCATCCAACAAGCCTGCCTTGCACCACCCAAAAAATATTTTCACCGTACAGAGGTAAACCCAAATACATAGGTACATCTAAACGTGCATTCATATAGTCTCGGGCCGTTCAGAATTTACGCTCGGAGCTCCGGGAGGCTCATAAAACTTTAATTGCCGTCACATTAATTAATGCTCCTGCACTAGTTTATTTACAGTGACCGTTACTTAAACTTTTGTTATCTAAATTTTTTAAGTATTTAATTCTTTAATGTATTAAATAATACAATAAATAGGATTGGTAGAAAATACTACAAACATATTATATAACTTATTTGTGTTAAATTCCAATAATTACATTAGTATCATAATTCCCAAGGGGTATAATTAATGCACATTGCCCACCAGCCAAATACTTCTGTGGAACTTTATTTTTGAACAGCCCCTTTGGGCTACAATGCCATACCATTATACACTTAAATACATACCTAAGTTTATGAATGTATACGTGTGTGCATAATATAGTATGTGCGTAGCCTAAATGTACACATGCCGAAGTGTGTGTGGCTAACCGTCAATTCCGCTCTATCCGAACAACATTCCAGTTCTAACTGAACGTTCGCATTTAAGAACGTCATATATTATTATGGCTTTGAAATCTATCAAAAATGCTCCTCACCTCCCCAGGTACACTCTTATAATACACAGGATCTTATACGTAACTCCATATAATTATAATTACAGAGTGGGAGTAGAGAACAATGCTCTCCTAAAAGCAAAACCACCACCAGTAACTACCTTATTTAACTAAAAGCATGTCATTCCCACTGTATCACAAACTTAGGCAAATGAAAATAAAATATAGCTGTATATGCACCTGCAGATTACAATAAATACTGTATATACGCATACACAAAACTGTGAACAAGGATTATCGTCAAGTATACATTATATACAGGGTCGCAGTTATTAGTTACTAACATCGACAGGGCTATCGGCAGCCCAGAAGAATCTTTGGAACTGTCCACGAAAGAGAAAAAAATGAGAAAGAAAGCTAAATTCCCGGAACTGTGAATTCCTGGCGGAACGGGCCTCTCTCTCGAGTCCGGACCAGCGGCATGTGACCAACGGAAGGGAAGATAAAATTGACAGTTTAAGAGAGGAGCGGACAAATTGTGGAAGGTCAATAAGGAATTAGCTTGTAGGAGTCTAAAGATGCGAACTGAACCAAGGAAATTGAGATTGAGATGGATGTACGGATGAATCAATGGCGAGGCATAGAGAATAAATAGGAGAGAGATGAAACTCAAGAGGAATTGGATAAGGTCGCTGGTGTGAGTGTGTGTATCTGTATTATATATATGCCTATGAGTATCAGTATATATTTTGTCTATATGTGTGTGCGTTCGGGTTATGTAGGTACCTATAAATAGTGTTATAGGTAGATGGAGGAGACCAGTATGGTGGAAGTTGTGCAAGAAAGCAAAGGATGGTCGGGAAATGAGAGTAGAAGTGTAGAGGAGTGAGAGAATCCCAAGAGACAAGTGGCATTAATCACATTGAGAAAATAGCACTGAGGAAAGAGCCTTTTGGGAGAGCAGTCGGCATGACAACAGCGGTCTGAAATCTAATCGGGAACCCAAATTGCCCAGAATTATCATTTCAAGATGCAAAGAGAAAATACGGTGCAGGCCGAAATGGGTTTTAATTGCCAGGGGAATTCCACCTCAAGAATATCCACTGCACTAGTTTTTTCTGATGCTTGCCTTCTTCTCCTCTTCCCTCTTGTATCTTTCTCATTTTCCCTAGACTTCGCAAAAGACACTCGCTCGTCTTTTACTTGAATTGCAAAAGGGAAGTATATATACATACACGGTCTAAAAAACTATCAATCGTCTCCCGAGCTCATACATAAGCTCAAAAGAGCCATCTTGACTCAATTATTACCACGTATGACCTCTGACCCGGCGTATTACTCTTGGGTTTTACTTCAGTATAAATACATACACTACTTAAGTTTGACTTAACTTGATAACGAGCTTCCTTCCTTCCATACAATCTCATTCAATGTCTTTACCCACCGGATCTCCGGCTTTCTCACTCGATGTTCGATACCCCGTATGCGTTTGCTGTACAAAGTTTCTATTGATATTTCTTCGGCCTTACATAGCTTTCCTCAGGGTTGCATATTCTCCAGCTTCTCATTCAGTTTCTTCTGAGGTAACTTTTCTTGCAATTTTATGCTAAGATTTCTTGCAGCTTCACGGAGTTCAGATTGTTTTGTCATTTTATTTGCATTAACCTATCTT
Organism: Lipothrix lubbocki; assembly: GCA_034696945.1. Classification (NCBI taxonomy): domain Eukaryota; kingdom Metazoa; phylum Arthropoda; class Collembola; order Symphypleona; family Sminthuridae; genus Lipothrix; species Lipothrix lubbocki. Next base: position 2,878 of record JAQGAK010001422.1, on the reverse strand, counting down.
ATTTTTCGTGGTATATCTTAATTTGCCGGAACCACATTTAGCCGTTCTTGCAGTTTGCTAAAAAATATTTTGCTTTCCTTGCAATTTCATGTTCTGCACCCTATTCAGCCTATTTTGTCTCTTAAGACGTTGTAGCTTTCCAAGTAATTTAATTTGCTCAAGCTTATTTGGATATATATTTTGTTATTTTTATGGCATCAATGTTTTATATGCGGGCTTTTGAACATATGTGAGGCATCTAATGAGCATTGAAAGATATAGAAAACCTTACAGATTTAAAATGAAAAGATGTTGGAAGGTGCAGATAAAGGTAGATTACTACAGGGAAGAATATTAAAAGAAATATAGGAAAGAGTATATGATGATAGTATGTGAATGAACATAATAACTGATGCTATAGGAAACGAATATAAGAGGAGATACGAACGGAGTGCAGGATTATATAGAAAACTGTGCCAGAGCGTGAAGGAGCGTAAGTTATTCACCAAAGGAGTTAGCCTTACATTCTATTGCTTCTCCCAATGCGTCCATTCCACATGTTGCATTATACTCGTGAATTATTCAAAAGACCTCGAGCTCTTTATCCGCCTATTTATTCCATAGCCCTGAAATCGACTCTTGTCCAATACCCCAGCATCCAACTCCCAAGCTTCTTTGAAACTCGTGATGAAAGCCAAGTTCCTTATCATCATTCATTAGTACCAATATTATTCCAATTTTCCCTGCGTTTTTTTCGTAGCCTCCCCGAAAATTATTCTCTATATGGTTTCCATCTAATAAGTGCTTTTAAAAAATGCTTTACAACTTGAATTCTATACAAGATCTTCTTTACAACAGATTCTCACCCACATATTGGCAACATTCCTTTTTTGGTTAATATATAAAGAACCTTCGGTTTTTATGTTAAACATACTGGAATTTATGTTAAACATATAGAAACCATTCATTTTCATTTATCTTTTCATCACTTTTCATCTTTGTTCCTCATTTTTGCCAAAATTGCTTTTCCCAAAAATATTTTATATGCTAAAGACTAAATCAGTAATCCACACACAGCTTGTAAAAATAGAATTTATATATAAAAACTTTTGTCTACAAGTTCTTTGTGTTTTAAAATTCACTGTTAATTCTTGCCCGATTTGGCCTCACCAGGAACTTTTTATTTGAATTTTCCTAGTTTAAATATTTCCTATGAAAATTCAGTGGACATGTTTTTTCAGGTACAAAAGTTTTTGCATGTGGATTTTCGGTGAAAATGCCCTTTGTATTTGCAGAACTACGAACTGCAAAGTTCTTGAAGCTTTTAAGTTATGCTGTCACTATGATATTTACATGTGCTAAAATATTGTGGGGTTGAAATGTTAAGACGCTTTGGAGTTGCAATGTTAAAACACTTCAGGGCTGCACAGCTGACAATGTTCTGGTTTACAGAAAAGGAGACGATATACGCGCTGACTTTCCAAGGCTCTCTTGACAACATTTATGACATAAAACTAACATGGTAGTAGTGTAAAAAAGTTCCAGGAGTAATGTGAAAGATGTACTAGGAAACAATTACATTGTTTAAAAACACAAAATTGTGTTTTCAGTTGAACGAGCGGCGGGCGTAGAAATAGGCAAGGCAGGCAATAATAGCAATGTAAGTATCTTTTGTCAAGTGGAGTTAAATGGAATGATTCTTTTTGTTGTTGCTGTTGTTGCTACTACTGTTGCTGAAAGGACCCGGAGTAAGAGGGAGGCATTAAAACAGAGGCGAAGAACCAGGGAATAGAGAATCATAGAAGAAAATAAGAAAAGTGGGCAAGTATTGGTCTGAGAGCTGGTCCGACGAGTTGAAGTACACAGTAGGGCATGTTATTGTATACAGACGATCCAACAGGATGCGACTTTTGGGGCTGAAATGCATGTAGGCTGTAGTCCCACTAAAACTGTGTATAATGCACACATACGGGTGATTGTCGGGAGGTACGCGGGGAAGAGCGTGTGAACGTAAAGTGAAAGTTATAGACTAGAAAATGAAGTCTGAAGTAATCCGAAAAGTTGAACTTATGCAAGAAGAGAGAGTTGTAAATACCCAGTGCAGTAAAAATGTGCCGAAATGAAATTCGAGATTTAATACTTTTTAGCATAGCCTAGGGAATTATTCGTTTTCCTTGGGACCGACACTGTAATCAAAAGACTTTCACAAGGAGTGCCGGATAAGGCGTCTTACCAAATTTCATTTGTTCCCTTTGATAGTGTAAAAACTTTTCTCCACAACTAAATTCCGAATTAAGAGACACACCCAACTGGAAAAATTCTCTATATTTCTGTCGTCTTTTCTTTTTCTTCTCACTATATATTTTTTGACTCAGCTGTTAGCACTTGGCTTCTTTTTTTCCTGCTCTCATACTCTACTTCTCTCTCTCAGTCTCTTGCTCTCTCAATCTCTCTTTCTACAAATATCTTTCTGTGTCTCCCTGTCGCTTTCAATGAAAAGTTGAGGCTTATATAGCAATGCAAGGTTTAATACACAGATACTTGCAAATTCACGATGTTATATGCTCATTTGATACTTACAAACTCGACATGACATAGCCAGTGAGCTTAAGAGCTAATATTATTTTTCCCCATACACACAAACTTATATTCCGTCATGAGTCTTTCCCTCTCACCGTCTACCTCTATGCTTTCAAGAGGCTTCTCAAATGGAAACATCTTTCGTCAAAAGCTCTCTATGCTAATTTCGACAAGTACACATTGCCATTCATTTTCCCTTTCGCATGAAAACATGCGACAATAACATCCGATTTGGATTCTTCCAGGGTGGATGATTTTTTTGATTTTTTTAAAAAAATCAAAAAAATCAGATTTATTTGATTTTTTTGATTAAAATCAG
>JAQGAK010001421.1:0-33085 GCA_034696945.1 Lipothrix lubbocki | reverse complement strand
TGTATAATTTTTTTGTTTTAATTTTTGTATTAATTTTTGTATAATTTTTTTGTTTTAATTTTTGTATTAATTTTTGTATTATTTTTGTATTATTTTTGTATTAATTTTTGTATAAATGTTTTGTTTTAATTTTTCTATTAATTTTTGTATCAATTTTTTGTTTTAATTTTTGTATTAATTTTTGTATCAATTTTTTGTTTTAATTTTTGTAATAATTTTTGTATTAATTTTTGTATAATTTTTGTATAATTTTTTTTTGTTTTAATTTTTGTATTATTTTTTGTATTATTTTTTGTATGAGTTTTTTGTTTTAATGTTTGTATTAATTTTTGTATTAATTTTTGTATTAATTTTTGCATTAATTTTTTGTTTTATTTTTTGTATTAAATTTTGTATTAATTTTTTGTTTTATTTTTTGTATTAATTTTTGTATTAATTTTTCTATTAATTGTTATAATACTTTTTTGTTTTAATTTTTCTATTAATTTTTTGTTTTATTTTTTGTATAAATTTTTGTATAAATTTTTGTATAAATTTTTAAATAAATTTTTGTATAAAGATTTGTATAATTTTTTTGTTTTAATTTTTGTATTAATTTTTGTATAATTTTTTTGTTTTAATTTTTGTATTAATTTTTGTGTTATTTTTTGTATTAATTTTTGTATTAATTTTTGTAATAATTTTTGAAATAATTTTTGTAATAATTTTTGTATTAAGTTTTGTATTAATTTTTGTAGTAATTTTTGTAGTAATTTTTTTGTTTTAATTTTTGTATGAATTGTTGTATAATTCTTTTGTTTTAATTTTTGTATAAATTTTTGTATTAATTTTATTATTAATTTTTCTATTAATTGTTATAATAATTTTTTGTTTTAATTTTTCTATTAATTTTTTGTTTTTTTTTTGTAATAATTTTCGTAATAATTTTTTGTTTAAATTTTTCTATTAATTTTTCGTTTAAATTTTTCTATTAATTCTTGTATTAATTTGCTGTTTTAATTTTTCTATTAATTCTTATATTAATTTGTTTAAATTAATTTTGTGTTTTACTATCACTAGTTGTACTATTTGTATATAATTTCACTAATCATAATAAAAAAATTAGTAGATTTAATGCTTAATTATTATTCTTTTTTTTACCGTTTACTGAAATTCCCACAAATATCCTCCGAAAAATTGAGGTCCACCCTGCAAGCCTGTTCCAGCAAGATATTTTGCAGGGTAATGTAGAATATTTTGAAGGCAATCATATGCAATATAATTGCAGGTTCAATTTTAGCACTTTTAATACAGACAAGTATCACCGAAATTTGCTCTCACTCCTCCGGGCATCCCTATTTAAATCTGGTGACACTAAAATCGGGTCGTTTTCCATTGCAGGTTTATTCTGAACCGATTTATAATACGTTTCCGAATCCTCAACAACAGGCTTTCCATTCTCGGTGGCCATTGCAAACCAACTGATCCGTTGGTCTCTTTCTGCTTTTAATAAATTAAAACTTCTTGTAATACTTTATATACTAACTGATATTGATACAAATTCTCTTTCGACTGTTCCACAAGTTCACTAACTGTAATTATTTAAATTATTTATCGAGTTCTTCTTTAAGAAATACAAAAAATACAATCTGAAATTGACTCTTGTGGAGTTGTGCGCTGTCCTTTTAATAGCCAATTAAATCGGAACGGTTTTGTGATTCGAGCATTAACACATAAGACTAACTATACTACGAGAAAGTAAGCCAATTGAAACATAATCCTCACAGCTCCCCAAGCACGTAAACGTTTTTTACTACCAAAGTTTAATAATGCTGACATGGCGTCTGTAAATAGAACTCAGACGGAGTCTTAATAATTTTTGAACTCAATAAATACGTAACATATAATGTACTTACATAATAATCCAATACGCACGCCGTCTACAAAAGTAAAGTTTCGTTTCATAAACGTTTTGTTGTTGTTGATACAACTAATAATAAATGACTCCAAAATGCTCCATCGACACTTTGTGATGTGATAATTGACACGTTTTAATAATTTATTACTTACAGAAAAAAATAATTCAAGACAATATTATTAACGAGTGCATAAGCTACAAGATATAATAATACCAATTTGAATTGAAACTACTATAATATTAAATTGTAAACAAAAAGACAGTGGATTAAATGTGTTTATTTAAAAATAATGTGTGGATGCACTACTGTTGAAACTGCCAAACAAGTTTTAAGGCTCAACGATGATGTATACGTAAATTAAATAAATGATATAATTTATAATGATTTCGCGTATTATATTCAATATTACTCTCAAGCTTACTTGATTAATTTAATAATTAATAAGTACATACTTATTACTTCGTACCTTATTAAAATTTGGGCTTTCGAACCATATTGTTGGGAGCGCGAGGGATTTTTGATAATAAACAATTAGACATTATAGATTGCAAAGGTTCCAAAAAATAAAATAAAAGTCTTTAAAAGAAAATTCTATAGTAATATAAATATTTATTTTTGGCAATTAATTTAATTGTGAACTATTTTACCATGGTAAATTTGTAGATATACACTTTTTTAAATAAATAAATAAAAATAAATTAAATATAAGTTAAAAAAATTTCAAATATACGACCGGCATAGTCAACAAAAATAATATTTATTGGAATTTTATAATATAATAATAATTAATTAGGTAGCACATGAGTAGACTACAATTAATATTACACTCAAAATCCTATCGCTTCTTGTGCACGCGTGCACTACTGTGCCCATAATATGCAAGTGCAGTGAACATACTTTATTACGGACTTTTACAACTTCTGTCTTTATACCTTTATTATCACTTGAGGAGTTGACAACTTGAAATGTCATACACTGGAATTAACAATTGTTAAATCCAGTGAAATAGATTTACGATAGATATATCACACAGATAGTATCAGAGATAATTATGCAGTTTTTGGATATAGGCAACTGTGTTCACGTTGATACAGATAATGCATTTATATATAGATTTGACAGTATGAATGCGTAAATATGTAACATGCTTACTATGTTGTTCTTCCATATGTCTCTAAATGATTAAAGTGAGCTTTAATACATAAAAGTACATTGTACATTGCCCGTTTATCCATGAAAGTTGCATATGTTATACAAATGAGAGACATAATAGCTGTGCAAAGTGTGTAGTGTTTAGACAGACAGCCGAGAAGTGGTCTTGTGCATGAGTTGTGTCTTGTGTGTGTAATCTCATTCAAGATTAAATTATGTATTTATTGACTTTTCAGTCACCATATACAAATTATTGTAAATACTTTACATGTACTTATAGTTAGAGAGCTAAAAGTTTGAGAATATAAACATTCAAAAATAATGCTATTCTGCTAACAGAAACGTTTGCTACATTTATGGATTCGTAATTCGTAAATAAACATCGCTACAGTCTCGTACATTTACTGACCCACGCTTTGTACACTTTTTTTTTGCATAATGCCCATGCCCATCGATTATTTATCACCGGCTTTAAATAATATGAAAACGACACACCTGACGACCTGACATGCAAATGCAACTGTATTGTCCGTATTTACAATATCAAATCAAAACTCATCACCCTGCGATGCCCCGATGACGTATGAGATCACGAAACGACGAAACCAAAACGTTTGCAACTTTTACAATTTTCTCACTTATCACGTTTTAAGCTTTACCCAAGTGTTTACTCACTTATAATTCCTTTTATTATATTATTTTTCGCACGGAACGATTGTTTCCATATTCAACAATAATTATAACCAAATGGGCTCGCAAGTATCTGCACTTATTCAGCATAGTGGAAACTCTTAATAACGACGCTTTGAAAAAAATGCAAAGTTTTTGACTTTTATAAAGAGGCACTCTTTAGGAATGAGAATTTCATGGAGAATTTCTGTATAGGGCAGAGAAGTAAGTTGGGTAAGTAAGGTAAGTTCGACCCAGGCACTCGGGCAGCAGATAAATAATACGTCAATTTCGGGAATGGTTTTCGTACTTGACTCAAGATATTTGACTTGAAATTTTGGAATTGATTTCAGTCAATAGCAAGTTCAATTTCTATTTAAAATGTACTTGAAACTTGACTTCAAATCAAGTCCCAAGTTCAATTACCTCTTGGAATTGACTTGTTAGGAACTCTAATACTAACAAGTTTGTCGCTAACTCTCGCGTAATCGCAAAAGATTTACAGGTCTTGCAGTCAAGTGTCATAGTTTAATTGTTGTCTTTATGTTGGCATTCTTATCAAATGTCGAGATTTGGTGAGCAAATGCTTACTTCTAAAGCATTTTTTTGAAACGTTTAATGGTAGACACAATGAAAACGAATGGAATATGTTTCCACCTCCAAGAGAATTCAATTGCTAGCACAAACAATCCAATCGCGTGTCCATATAAAAACAAATAGAATATTAAATTTAAATTTTTAAATGACATTGCTTTATAGTCGGATTCATATTCCGTGGGTATAAACGTAGGCTTCCAAATTTCCTCCCAAACCTTCCATAAATCATCCAAACCAGAAGATTTGGAAGTTTGAATTCTCCTAGACACCTTCCATCCATGAATATTTTGAGCATTCAGAATAATCATTGGTTCCAAGATATTTAAAGCCAAGGGGTTAACTCTATTATCCCCCAATACTAAGTCCAGCTTGGAATAACTGACGGAATTCTGAATGAGTTTTTGTAGATTGTCAAACTCTGAATCTTTCGAGATGATTGCCACGTGACTGTCGTCCTTTCTGAGTTGAGCAAATGTTGCCAAGACTTTGTTCATGCAGATATATTCCGTTCTTTTTTCAATGTCCGTGTAGAAAACGGTTCCTTCGAACATAACATGTTGTTCAACGCTAAAGGCAACAATTATGACCTTGATATGGTGAAGTAGCATTTGAGGGGAATAAGTTCCGCAGTACGTTTCAAAATCCCTGCAAAGAGCTTTTAGAGCAGTATACCCAACGTCGCTCGAATTCTTCTGTTTATTTAACGAAAGACATTCAGACTGATTTTCTTCGTTTCCAAATAGCAGGCAATGACGTTTTAGGACTTCAAACAGCTCGACCACGAAAGTACGACTACGTTTATCATTCACCCACGAAGTTGCCAGAAAAGAGTGATATCGACTTAAGGCAAATTTCACATTGCATATTTGGTTCGCAGTGCCTGGAGGTATTTGGTAACAGAATTTCGTGGCATCGATTTTTTCGAGAGCAGATTTTATTTCCGGCGTACACAATGTCGTATCTATGATTATAAAAATTCGTTCAAAAGTAAGCTCCCTAAAGGTTGTAATGTTGGTTTTCCAGGGTGTTTGCACAGAAAAGTCAGATTGTAAGGTAGCTTTGTAGGCATTTGCAATAACAAGACTGGTTACTAATACAGCTGAAGAGGTTATTGTCGTTATTAAACTAATAGTGTAGCTAATATGTGAATATTGCAGCTCCTCTGGTTGATCCAACAAAAGGCTCACGAGCCAAAATAAGTAATCAGAGAAGTATTTCATAGTGTTCTTGAGTTTCAGAACCATCGAAACTGCAGCATTCAGGCAAGGAATAATACCTATTAGGATGCAAATAATTAGCCAAATTTCCCAATTAAACGGACTCAAAAATATCCCGTAAGACTGTCGTTCATTATGGAGCCCAAATGTCGTCAGAATTACAAATTTATAGTGATTTCCATCCGGATAGATTTTGCATCCTGATTTGTGTATGCAATGTGTGTAAACGTAGACGTTTGTCAGGCTTGGTGCGGGATCATATATTTGGCGACCATTGTACCAAAAGAATTGATTTATACTCATGTTGTCAAAAGCATAAATAAATCTTGATTGCATAGATGACGCGTTGTAATTTAAGCTGGACACTTTCGCATCCCCTCTTGAAATCTTTTGGAATGGATCCCTGAAACTCACACCTTCAATATGCACGAGCCATTTAACGGCCTGTCCATGCTTAGTTTTCTTCAGAACCACAGCAGTAAATTTTTCTTGACATTGTTCATGAAATGAACATTTGTAGGGATAAATAAAGTTCCAGTGAAACTGTTTAATTTTTCCCTGCGTTGGGTCCATGCAATACCAACAGTAAAAGTACCCATGGATTTGGGCTTTGCTATACAACAGCAAGTGGATTTGCGGCACGTGAAAAAATTTCAGCTGATCAAGTATAGGCAGTCTTGCTAAATCCGTTGCAAATTTATTTGCCGTTATTCCGATGCTAGATCTTGCTATGAATATTATATTCACATCCAGAATATCTTTAATGAAAATGTATGGTTGAAAAAGGAGCTCAAAAACGTCATCGTTTTTATGTCCAATTGGATATAAAGAGCGCGCACCGAGTTTACCGGACGGAATAGTTATGAGAGATAGAACGCATGTATAAGATGACGATTTAAACATTGAGAATCCGCGGATGTTTTTTAAATAGTGAGCATGAGGTGAAGTTATTACCAATGGTGATCTCGATTCCGCAAGGTTTAAAATGTCAGCGTAGGTTAAAATGTTGACCAAACAGTTTGAATAACCACTTAGTAAAGAACTGATATCAATTTCGGATGCCACAATTACGTGAATATTTGAAACCAAAATGTGGCCCAACAATATCTTCAATATTGGGATCATTTTGAAACGATATAATTTTTAAAAGATTTGGTTATCTATATTTTTGGAAGTTATTACAACCGAATGTGAGTTCAACTGAGACTTAAATTAAAATATTTGCTTGGTATTACCTTTCAACGGCGTTTAATTATTTCATATATTATTTAAAAATACTAATTTAAAAATAACGTTTGAATTATTCACTGATCCCCAAATTGTTGCCCTCAATCACTATATCTTTAAGTCTTGCATTACAGACCACATTGAAATAAATTTAGAAGTGTTAAAACTTTTACAAAATTTGTTTCGTAATGTTGATAGTTTCCGACATGTGGTTTTGGTAAGATACATATTGAAAAGTAAACACACACGTGGAATAGAAATGATAACTCTTGAAAACCCAATACATCCAGAGCTATTTTAAATTTTATTGTTTTAATTGTGAATAACATAGGATTACCTTCTCCAAATACAAACACAACAATTCATAGCACAAGAAATTATCAATGCCATCTGAGAAGGCCTACCAGACCAAAATGATGTTTTTCTTCTCATACATTTCATGTCATATTATAAATCCAATAACAAGAAAAAATTCTCGGTTTCGTGTTCTGATACAAACAAAGGAAACCTAATTGGTGGTAGCATGAATAAGCACAATAATTTATTTAATTTGCACGCTATTCAAGAAATTATAAAAAGAATGATTAGCTTTTTTTACGGTTTTATAACGCAAATGTGATTAACTTAATTTTTAATTAATCCCAAGCTATCCGTTGCAATTTCACTTTCTTGTTCTGTCAGCTTCATATGCACAAACCCACCACAGAAATAAAATGTACTTTTATTTCATCCTCCAGCACAACGACTGACAACAATTTTCTCCCAATTTTGCCATAATTCATCGAAACCAGTTGAACGGGTATTTTGAACTCTCCTTGAAATTACTAACCCATTAGTACCATGCGCATTTATAACGGTAAAGGCGTCCAGAGCATTTAGAGCCATTGGAGTAACCTTATTGTCCCCAAATAATATATCCATTAGAAGCTCTTTTTCACGAAACGTTATGTAGATATTTCTCAATTAAAACGAATTATAAATTTTGTCTTCGTACCACGTAAAGTTGATGGAGAAATATGAAAGTGTAAACATCGATGTGGAATAGTATTGTTGACTTGCCAACCAATTTTAAACATGACAACCGATTTTGAATACTAATGTTTGTATTATCCTTTGATAAAACAGGGTCCAAATACAAATACAGTAATCCAGGGATATTAATTGAAGCTAGAGTATGCAGCGGTTAATTTGGGAATTTAATATGAACATTTTTATTTGTTATCCGCATTCCAATTCTACATCAGTAATATTTTTCCGTAGTGCTTCCAGTTTTGCTTCCGATTTTGATACAATAAACTACTGTGAATTGATTTTAAAATTCAGGAATCGATGGTAGAGGAACGTGTACATGAATTGAATTTCATGGTACATCAGCTTAGACTATTTCCCGCCCACATGCATAATTAACTATAACGCAGAGGGAAGTATTTTACGTCGTAAGGACTTGAGTCACCACGTAGCTGATACATGAAAAAGGAGGCTTCAAACTTACGTCCATAATAAATTGGGAATATTTCGCAGCAGGACCTGATTTTAACAAAATCTATTCAGTTAATCTCACAACGTGAACCAACTAACAACTAAATAACTACAAAACTTAAAACTAAACGTTAAAATTGAACAAATTACAAAATTTAAATGCCTGCGCAAAATTCCTAATTGATCATTCGAATTTAAATTAAATGTTTAAATTACCTTGGGCACAATTAGTAATTTACAATTTAAACAAATTCACTATGACCATTCAAAAAACCGTTAGTTTTGTTGCCAAACTCTGCGAGATATTTACAAAACTTATGGTTTCACCAATGTCTTTTAACCGCCAAACAAAACAATTTAAAGGCACGACTTCTAAATTATCCATTGGTTTGCAATGGTTTTTAGTAATTTTTATATTTTTCAACTTTCTTCACCGGGTATCTGTTGTAGTCGACGCGACTACAAGTGAAGAACGTATTCCTTTTGAAAAGTATTTACATTTAATTTCGATCGCATTTATACGATTACCCCATTTGCTTACGGTTACAACTGCAATTCGGTACAGAAACTCTTTGGCAATTTTCCTCAACAGATTAGTTTTTCTTGATAATTTCTTTACAAGTAAGTAAACGCTATTAAAAATGATTATAATATTTTCAATTAATCCTAAAGTGATTATAATATTTGTAACAATTAGATTTCTAAAGTTTACATGTTTTATTTATAGGAAATCTAATTATGTACAAAAAAAATCAGAAGCACAATCTGATTCGAGTTCTGAAAATTGTTAGTATTATGCTTGTTGGTAACTTCTTTGGCGTTATACCAACTCGAATTCTTCTTGCTGCAAAGAATATTCGGAAATGGAATTCCGTATTTTCACAAGGATTCATGTACTACATTCTTTGCTTGCTTTTTGCCCTTGCAACAATTTTTACGAATTTTATTGTCAATTGTCACACCCTAATTCTTGCTCCGCTGGTCTGTTTATACGTTGCCTTTAGTATCAAGTGTCTTGAAGGAATTCGGTAAGCAAATGTTTTCAAAAAATATACATTTCAAATCATTAGATTTAATGCTGTAATTTTAATCCACCTTTTGCCAAGTAAAATCTTCGTTAAATTTCAGATATGGCATAAATACAACTAAGTTTATCAAACTTTATCGGACGCTGCAAGTATTCAATGCGGAATTCAACACCATATTTGCAAATTATGTTGGCCTTGGAATGATTGCATTATTTTTCAGTTTTGTACTGAATATTTCGTGTTTTATCCGACTAGCCAACACCGACATCATTTACGTATTTACTAACTACGGACTCCAATTATTTACTGTAACGATAACATTGTCAAAACTCTTTCAGCCTGCAGCGCAGGTAATGAAGTTGTCGGAAGAGTTGGTGGCAGCTTACGGTGAAAGCTCCCGCTTTAATGAAAGTCGAAAAAAATTTCAGCGATCGATGCGCAATGTGCAAATTTCCGTAGGCCAGTTGTTCCCAGTTCAATCGTCGACTGAAAAAGCCTATTATAGCTTAACGGTGGAATACTCCATTAACGTTCTTCTACTTAGTTAATTTTTTATACGTATAGTTTATACTCAATATATACATATTGTTAGTATATAAATACATATAGACACATTGTGTACATACTACACTTTTACCTATTTCACCAATCCTTTAACCAAATTCAATTATCGTGCATTAACTAACACAGAATGTACTTTATTTACTCTGTATTTTCACAACAGACCCATGTCAAGTACAGCTCTTCCATTTTAAAAACTAAATAAAATATTCAATTAAAAGTTTTGATTGACAGTTCTTAACAACAATATCCATATCCCGATTTTGTAAACACGAGCTTCCACATTTTCTCCCAGGCATTTCATAACTCGTCAAAACCTTAAAACTTAAAAATTGATTTTTTATTGACAAACCTCCTATCCGGAAGTATTTCGGCACTCACTCATAAACATTTAAATATCGACTTTGATGAAATCATCACTAATTTCCTTATATCATTATGGAAACGTATAGGTAAAAATATTCTCGAAATTATCTACAAGCTATTAGAATTATTCTAAATTCTTGTATATTTTACCCGATTAATGACCTCTATCATTACCATTCTCTCTAAAATGTTAATCTAGGTGCATGCTTGGAATTAAAATGTTTTTTGTTTACACACTTCAACATATTATCCGTTACATATGCGGAAATATTATTGTCGATTCATACACAGTAATACACAGGCATGTAATTATTGTTAAGGTTTTTATATCATTCTGTTATAACAGAAATGGTTTTGTGATCAAAGTGCACGTGCCACATTTGTCTTTTTCCAATTTTATTATACTCAGTGTTGACTTAAATAAAACCAGCAGTTACATTTGTATGTTAAAAATACCGCAGTAATAAATTATATCAGTACTCAACATATCATCAATGAAGATGCAAAGTGTGCTAACCCCCATTGAACTTAAATGCAACAATGCAAGATACAAAAATCACAATGAGTATTCTGTGTAATATGGGATATCCGTATAAATTGCATTTAAAGCGGAATTAAAATTGCAAGACGCCGCCAAAACTATTTGCAGTTATCTTATATTTACAAAGTGATTTTGGATCGTTCACTTTGCATCTCAATCAATCATATATGCATTAGTGTCCGGAAATAATAATTTATTTTTATTTAAATTTGTTGTTTAACTTCCTTCAAACTATTCATAATATTCTGTATTTATTTTGGAACAATTGTTCCAGATATGACTTGTTAACCAGACACTTGCAGCGATGACATCAATAAATGTCAATGCCTTTGGGATCCTAAAAAGTGTCAGTTTTAAACATTTTGATAGCCATACAGACAGCTTATAAAATTTGAAATCCACAGTTAGGAATAGATATTTATTTCTAACAAGTTCATAGAATTTGACATGGAGAGCTACTTCAAAACTTTTCTTTTCTACGTATCCGCAATTTCTTTCCACATTGCAGTCAGCACTGCGCAGGAACGACTAACAAATGGATTTACTACTACTTACCGTAGGCCCGCCTTTACTGGTGCTGTTTACATTAAACAAGAAGACGTAATTAATTTTTTCTGTGTTCCAATATGTAGCAATATGTGTATTCATAGTAAACTTTTCTTGCCCCCTTTTATTTGTAATTTTTATTTTTAGCCGCATAATGTAATTTGTTGTAAGATTGTAAGATTCTTTAACTATATAACTTAAATTCTTATTGTAAAATCATAGACAAAAGTCGCATCTAAAACAACTTATATTGGCCCAATGTGTTCTGCCTCATCAATAGCGGAGGACAGGGGATTCAGTTCGTCTTACTGTCTGTACAACGCTTGGGAAAATGTGACTTTGTGGAATAAAGTCGATATTCAACGAATCAAAACTCCTCGATCTTTGAGACTCATTTTTGGTATTGAATCAACATTGAAATCCTTCGCTGCGTTAAAGGATTTAATCAATAATAATGACGCCACGGATATGGAAATCACCAATCAAAATATTCGATACCCTACGTATGTAATTATTTTTCAAATTATTTTCAAAAAGTACTAAAAGTGTCGTAGTTGTTATTTTGCAATTAAATTTATTAATAAAGTAAAATTTACTAATGCATCTTTGAAATTATCCCCGTACATTAAATACCTTTTTACAAATTTGTTTTCTCAGTGGATTTAATTACTCCGACCAGGACGATCTTTTCCCTAAAGATATTGCGATGATTAAATTCCCAACTTTACTGAGGTACAATCTCCATACAAACATAACTAACGACACGGTTGTAGTTGGGGACACACATACAGTCCTTTTTGCTGGTGGATTTGGTGAGAAGAATTGTGGCTCTGATTCTTTACAGGCACAATTTACGGTAGGTTTTTATCCGGGATTTAAAACGAAAAGAACATTAGATTATTTTAAAAAAATATCAATAATACATTTCCCCCTTTTTTTGTTCTAGGGTGTCAGTATTGTGGACTGTCCAGAAAATACAACAAAATGGCCGGAACAGTTCTGTGTTAACCTTACGTACAATGGTACATACTCGCAAGAGTCTCAAGGTGATTGGGGTGGCCAGGTATTTCAAAGGACAATTTTGGAGGGTGGACAAATAGGTTACATTCAGGTAAGAACCATCGTTTTATAAAAAAAAAAAAATTATTTCAAATACAAATATTAAGGAGAAATTTTTTAAATCTTTTAGTTTGGCA
Source organism: Lipothrix lubbocki (assembly GCA_034696945.1). Lineage (NCBI taxonomy): Eukaryota > Metazoa > Arthropoda > Collembola > Symphypleona > Sminthuridae > Lipothrix > Lipothrix lubbocki. The sequence continues at coordinate 20,608 of JAQGAK010001421.1, read as the reverse complement.
TTCTCTCTTACCAGCAAAAAGCAGACATATTTGGGGCAGGATGCACAAAGGCTGGGCGACCACAAGTGGCTACGCATATCAGTAGCTTTTACAATGACTTTAAAAACGAATATCAAGGAGTTGTAGTAAAACCCCTTGAAGGCGAGAGAAAAACATCAGTACCAACATTATTGGATCTTATAGCAATTACACCGAAGCACTCTCCAGTGTAAAATATTTTTAAAACCAATGCATAATTCTGTAGAAGTAAATAAATTGAAAGTTCAAAACCATGCGCAAAATCAGGCACAAATGTCGTGCACAGAGAGATTACGTATAACCAATAAACTTATTCATTATTGATTTAGTCAAACCCTATACATTGGGGGCGGTTATAATTCCTGCTATATAATTAAATTATGTAGCAGACCTTGTGAATGTGGCAAACACAAAATCCCCATTCTTGTTGTCTTCCCCGCATTACCCCATTAAGACTTTCAGTGAGTTCTCAATCTTTAAATCGCAGTCCTATACTTGCGTTCTTTCTATCATTACTGCACCCTCACGAAAACTCAGAGCTGAAGATTTCCCCATAATTGAAATAAAAGATAGAAACTTATATCGCATAAGTCGACAACACTACACGTACGTTAAAGATGTCGTGGACATAACATTCGTATTCATAACAAAATCCAGTCATGAATCCCCTGTACAAGAATACGGGAGACATTTATCCATGCTGTTTATAATGGATCGTCTTAAAAATTTTCACGTTCCACAAATCTACTTGCTGTTATTTGGTAACACCAAAATCAATGGCTTCTTCTACTGTTGGTACTGCATGGATAAAACGAAGAAAAAAATAAATATTTTGCACTTTAATTATATTTATTCATTTGCATGTTCATTTGGACAACCGTGCACTGAAAAAATGGCTGCTGTGTTTCTGCGCGCAACAGGCCATGGAAAGGCCGCTATGTGGGTTGTGTACGTTGAAGGCTGGAATTATTTTCAGATGGCGTTTGAAAAGAAATCAAGGGAAAGTCAAAAAATCTCCAGCTTAAATCACAATGCGACATCCATTCAGTCGAAATTCATTTATGCTTTTGAACAGCTTAATATAAGCAACTATTTGTGTCAAGAGGGTCACGAACTATATACGCCTTGTCCCATGATAATAACGTCTTATCAAATTTGTTTTAATCTTTTGGGATGCGAGATTTATCCCGAAGGTTACCAAGATCGATTTGTAATTCTGACAACTTTTGGTCTCCAAAATGAACGGCAGTCATACGGAATATTTTTGCATCCTTTTAATTGGGAAATTTGGGTGGTGCTATGTATTCTAATGGTCATTTTCCCATTTTTAGTCCTTACGGTTTCCACAATTTTCAAGCTGAATAATGAAATACGGTATTTCTCTGATTACTTGTTTTGGATTATACGTCTCATGCTGGATCAGCCAGAGGAAGTGGCTTACTTAAACACAGGGGTAGTTGCCAAGGTAGCAACGGTGACATCGTCGGTTGTATTAATAGCAAGTTTGTGGATTTCAAATGCTTATAAAGCTGTTCTACCATCTGATTTTGCTGTTCAGACACCTTGGAAAACCAACATTACCAACTTTAAAGATCTTAGCGTTACAAATTTTGAGCAAATTTATATTGTTATTGATACAGCAATGTGCACACCGGAAGTAATATCTGTATTAGAATTTTATGATTCTAGGATATTTTGTTACCCCGCAGTTGGGGACGCTCATCGAATATGCAATTTTGAATATGCCATCCGCCAACATGAAGAACAATTAGAAGCTGCTTGGAACACCAGTGATCTTCACTATTTGGCTATTGACCTTTTCGAGGTAATCAAACCTAATTGTGAAATTCATAAAGTTAGTGTAAGCCAGTCCAAGGAAATGACGTTGAGAAATAATCTGAATTCAGGCGTTGTTTGTGAAAATGCTACTGTTCTTTGCAAACATTTTCAATATTTTTGTGAAATTCATTCGGCAGAGCAGCTGCTTTGGCATATAGAAATTATTATTGCTGCTTTATTCACTCAAGGTAATGTTATGCTGACTGAAATCACCCGCTACCTAGACATCGCTATCAAAACGAAATACATCTGCATGAACAGTACATTGACAACGATCCAAAAAGCGGCGACAAAAAATAAACACCTTGCCATAATATCAACTGATTCGGAGTTTGACAATTTACGACAACTTCTGCAAAATGCAGTGAGTGCTTCTCCGGTTGATATATTATTTGGGGACAATAAGGTTACCCCAATGGCTTTGAATGTTCTGGAGGCATTTACCGTTATAAATGCACATGGTACTAATGGGGTAGTAATTTCAAGAAGAGTTCAAAATACCCGTTTTACTGGTTTCGATGAATTATGGGGAAATTGGGAGAAAATCTGGAAGCCAGCGTACACTGAAGTTTTGGTGGAGGATGTCTATAAAGCAATGTCATTCAAGAATTTGAATTTAATATTTTACCTACTTCTTTATGGAATTGCAATTGGATTGGGAATAATTTCTATTGAGCTGTGTTGGAAGTGGAAATACATTTTGCTTCTTTGGTGGGTTTCCACATTTGAAGCGTTTCAAAAGACAAAATCTAAGATCCAGCGGATGTCTTGGAAATAAAACGATTTGGTTTTGTAAAATTGATATTGGTATGAAATTATCATTAAATACTTCAATGTCTAGTAAATATATTCCGACGCTAGTAATCATAGACTATAGTATTCAGGGATTCGTCAATTGATTTAAGAAATTACATTTTATTCATTGATATGCCAGTTAATTTAAGAAAATAATGTTATAATTAATTTATAATTTAAAATGGTTACATGAATGATAATGAGAAATGGTAATGTGATGATCTACCAATTACATAATCTAATCATTAACTATTAAATTTGTTGAATAAAAAGCAACTTTAGCAATTAAACAATTAATTAGTATAGTAATTTGTCTCCTTAATAAACAATTGTAAAACCACAGACAAGCACAATTGATTTATTTAAATACATATGAACTTACATAAACAATAAAAACGTCGAATAATCAAATTGATAATGCATTATTTACAAAGTTCAATCACGGCATCCAGTTCGTTGTTTGGAAACAGCAAATAATGACTCTTTATTAACATGAACAAGAAGTTATGCAATCCAGTCAAAATAAACAAACTTTGAGAAGAAAATGGCGCACGCACACACAAAGTACACACACATTCCTCGGTTATTTGGTTATGCAAAAGTCAAATTTTCATTCTCTTTGCAACAGCCAACGTCAGAATGATTAGCAACCCTAAATTTAACCAGACGGAGTGTCTCAAAAAGTAGGTAATTCTAACACCAATAAAAATGATCCTCACTCGTTTGAAAATACTAACTATATTCATATTTGAAATAGGCAATGTTGTACCATCAAATGAAATACTAGCGGATATATTGGACAGCTTGTCTTACTGCACAATAATTGCGTACTCGTCCAGCTATGAGCATAGGTTAGAAGCGATATGGATTAATTATTTTGTTTTTACATGGCATCTCACGGCTACAACCCTTATCCATCGTGAACGAAAGATGGATATGATACAAGCTATTTAGTTAGAAAGTCAATTATTCCCAAATTTACATAATTAATTAATATGTATTGCCGCATAAACGACCTGCTTATACAATTCAATTATATTGCCATTAAATACACATGTCTTTTGTTTTATTTAAAAGTAGAATTTAATATGCGAGTGCGATGATGTTTTATATTAAATATTTGTTCACATATTTTGCGGAAACCAAGTCATGGCAACACTCATTTATTGCTAGTAAATGCTATTTTAATAATCGTTTTTACTTGTCTTCCATTTCTCCTGGCTTATGTGGTTAGTTAGTATAAAATTAATAACTTTTATTCACAAAAACTAACAAAAATACTCAATTGCTATGGATAATTTACAAAATTCATTTTTTAAACTTTCCATCTAATGTTTAATTTTATTGTTAGGAATAACTGGTTTCCTTGTGTCACTGAGGCAAAAACCTTTGTGGATGTTCATCAGATTTGCTTCATCGTTTTGTTGCTTGCATTTTGCTCACTTGTTTTTACTTTCAATGTGCATTTTGAATTTACTTCTGCAATTTAAAATAATAGCCCTACTTTAGTTGATTTAATTTCGTCCAATTAATAAAGTAAAACATAATGAAGCAAATTTAAATACATTCATATCCTCCTAACATTGCTCGAAACTCAGAAAACTGTGTGTTTGACACCACTTATGTCAACGCATTTAGTAGTGGTGTTTCGTTTGTCCGCAGTTATAAATATTAGAGACATTGAGTAAACGACGTAATTCTTAAAACCTAAAACTTAAATCAAATTTTACGTAAGCGTCTTCCACTTTACCTTAAATCTGGTTTTACGTTGCCATGGGTGTAAATTTTGACGTAAAAATTGAATTTAACGTCACCTTAAATCTTGACGTAACTTATAAATTTTCAACATAACCCTAATGTTCCCGTGGTTCCATATTCGATTGTTATAGTTGTAAATATGTTTTATGCATGGGTTTTGCGCAAACTATTTTACTTTATCCTTATTTTTATATCGCAAAACATAAAAATCATTTTTAAGTTTTAAGAATAATTAAGTAAAGCTTTTTAGGTACACGAACGCAATGTCTCTATTAATGTCGTTATTACATATAAACGATTTGAATTTACACACTGTACTTTTCGCCATATATAAACTAATTTCATTAACGAAAGTATTTGTGGTCTTCATATAGTACCGTGTAAAAAGTTTAAAATCCGTTTGTGTTTAGGAGTTGCTACAAAATATTTACAAAAACATGTTTAAATTTTTGAGTTATTTTCATGCATTACTAGATTATTTTGTGTGGGTAAAATTTGATTAGGAAGTATGTACATCCTTTAGGAATATGTACGTGTAAAACGTTCGGATGCAAACTGTGTTTTTTAATTATCTTTAAAAATGTATGTAGAAATCGAAAATTTTTACATTTTTTAAAAATCTACTGGAGACAACTTCTAACCAACTTCAATACCGTTTACTTGAAAAACCAAGAACGTATGTAAAACATTTGGTGGCAATCAGCATAAGCTTTCTTCAGATATTCTGTCGCCGGACGGACGGAGGTATGGACAAAGGTCATTTTATAAGTGGCGCTGACGCCGCCTCCAAAAAATTAATATCAGTGCAACAACAAGTTTGGTCGGTGCAAGTAAACAATACTGATGGCGTGTTTGTCAGGATTTATGATTTCAAACATTTTACATCGAACGGCATTTTTATTATTTAATGTCTCCTGAACATGTCTCCTGGTTAGGTAAACCTTTGTAAAGCCTTAAAGCTATATTCATTTCAGCGATTTTTCTATTCAGCTCAAATGGAAAACAATTAATGTTTACATAATTGTCTTTAATAAACCTTGTAGGCACGAAAAATGTGGAATAGTGCATTATGAAGCAAAAATACACGATATTCTTAGCATACAAATGTTTACACAATTAAGAATTAGGCACGATTCTCCCAACGTAAGCGTGGACAATTCCTTGAGGGCTTGTGTAAACTGGTTATAAAATTCGTACATATTTGGGCTTAAATATTGCTTTGAATAAACAAAGTTCCATTTAAGCCTGTAAACAAATGTGATTTCAAACCAATCGGGGCTTTGCAAAGTAGCTATGTACTTAAAGAATAAATAATTTGATTAAGATGACTGGTTCCAATTTTTAGTGAACTCTGGAGCGGTTATTTAGAACAAATTTACACCAAATTACATATAACGTCGCGTAACAGCCAAACAGTCACAGTCAATACGTTTACCAAAATGATTCTTACAACAATTGTGATTTTTTGTAAAATGCTGGCAGTTTTTGCAAATATTCCTTTTACGCCCCCCGCAGAAATTAATATCAGTTCTCTACTAAGTGGTTATTCGAACTGCTTGATTAACATATTAAGTTATGTCGACATTTTGAACGTTGGAACATCAAGATTCCCTTTGGTATTAACTTCGCCGCATTACCCACTTAAAAAAATCCACAGCCACCCAATGTTTAAAGCGGAATCCTATACACGTGTTCTTTCTATCATTACCATACATGCAGCGAAAATAGGTGCTAGAGATATGTACCTGATAGGAAAGCATAAACTTTCAATTAGTCATCAACACTACACGTTCATTAGAAATGTCTTGGATGTGAAATTCATATTATTAACAAAACTGAGTCGGGAAACATCTGCCGAGCAATTTCCCAGAGATGCATCCATGCTGTTTTTAATGGAATGTCTTAAACCTCTACACGTCCCAGAAATCTATTTGTTGTTATTTGGTAACACCAAAATCAAAGGGTACTTCTACTGTTGGTACTGCATTGATGAAACGCAAACAAAAGTAAAACAATTGAATTGGAACTATATTTACCCATTTGAATGCACACCAACCGACCACTGCACTGAGAAAATGCTGGCTGTATTTCTTAGAGCAACACAACATGGAAGGGCAGTTAAGTGGTTTGCGTTGGTCGAAGGTTGGGATTCTGGACAACAATTTAAAAAAATATCAGGTCGAGGTCACGTGATCTCCAGCCTTAACTACGATGCGACATCCACTCAGTCAAAATACATTTACATTTTTGAAAATTTGAATATAAGCAAATATTTATGGCAAGATGGCGACGCAGAATATTCACCAATGCCTATGCTACTGACTTCATATTCGGTTTGTTTTTCCATTTCAGGATGTAAAATTTATCCCGAAGGGTTCCCACATCGATTTGTAATTCTGACCACATTCGGTCTTCAAAATGAACGACAATCATACGGAATATTTTTGCATCCTTTCTATTGGGAGATTTGGGTGGTACTTTGTATCCTGATGATTATTTTCCCCATTTTAATTGCTGTAGTTGTCAAAATTTTCAAGCTACGGAATGCAATTAAATATTTCTCCGATTACTTGTTTTGGATATTCAGTCTTATGATGGATCAGCCAGAAGAGGCCGTTTATTTGAACAAAGGGGTTGTTGCCAAAGTAGCAACGGTGACGTCATCAGTTGTATTAATAGCGTGGTTTTGGATTTCAAATGCATATAAAGCCTTTTTACAATCTGATTTTGCAGTTCAAACGCCTTGGAAAACCAACATTACAAACTTCAGGGATCTAAGTATTACAAAATTCGAGCATATATATTTAGTCATTGATATGGCATTGTGCACACCAGAAATTAAATTTGCCGTCGACAGACATGATACGCGGATGTTTTGCTACCAAATACCGGCTGGCATGCTTAATATTTGCAATATTGAATATACCCTTCACCAACATGAGGAGCAATTAGAAGCAGTTTGGAAAAATGATGACGGTGATTTTATTGCGCTGGATCTATTGAAAGTCCTAAAACATCAATGCGATTATCACATATTCAATATGAACAAGTCCAATCGCGTTACGTCGAATAGTAATACAAATTCAAAAACTGAATGCAAAACATCTCAAGCTCTTTGTTCATATTTCAAGAGTTTTTGTCGAAATCATTCCCCAAACCAGCTTCTTTGGCATCTGCAAATCGTGGTTACTGCTTTACTCGTTGAACAGCATATTATGATATGTGAAAACATACGCTATCGTCAGATCGCCGATAAAACAAAATACATCTGTATGAACGACACGGTGAAAACGTTCCGAAACCTTACTGAGCAAAATAAACAGCTTGCCATAATATCAACGGATTCAGACTTTGACAATTTACGACAACTCCTGCAAAATTCATTTAGTGATTCTCAGGTAGATATATTATTTGGCGACAATAAGCATACCCCAATGGCTTTAAACGTTATGGAGGCCATTACCGTTTTAAATACCCATAACATTTACGGTGAGAGAGTTTCACGGATAATTCAAAATATGCGTTCATTCGGATTCGATGAGTTATGGAATGTTTGGGAGAAAATTTGGAAGCCTACTTACACCAAAACTATAAAGGAGGATGTTTACAAAGCAATGTCATTCAAAAATCTAAATTTAATATTTTATTTACTTGCATATGGGATCGCAATTGAAACTGCTATAGTTGGTATTGAGCTGTTCTGGAAGTGGAAGTATATTCTGCTTTCTGAGCTGGTTTTTGCGTATACAACATGCCAGAAAACAACGTATGGGACACAGAGGATCGCCTGGGAATAAATTCAGACATTTGCGGCAGCATAATTGTAAAACAATCTCGGACATTTTGGAAAGGAACAATGTATTTTTAAAATCTCTACTAAATTGCTATTATTATAGCTATCTGTATACAAAGGTCAAAAAGGATATCGGTATTAAATTATTTAATTTTGAATAATTATAACGACAGCGAGATAAGTTTTGAATCACATGGATTAATAAGCTCAGGCAGTTTATAAATTTACAATTTTTTCAAATTTTTAGTTTAGGTTACATGCACCTTTAGCCAAAGAATATATAGCCTTAAAAATTAGTTCTTTATATAAGATATGTGTATATATATATATACATGCCCTTTCCGTATACGCTGGAACCTCGATGTAAGATAACGCTATACCATGCTATGTACATACATTACCAAAATTGGCCTAATTTGAATAAAGAGATACTATGGTTGACGACTCTGCGAAAACGTATTCGATTTAAATAGCAGTATAAAGTCAGAATGTTTTTAGGGGCGGCGCCAGCGCCCGTTCAAAAATGACATTTTTCCGTACATCCGTGGATACGATAACTCAAAAACCCGTGGTCCGATTAACTTCTAATTTTGCACACGTAGTCGCCAGGCACATAGCTTGGCTAAGTTTGTGAGCCGAATCGGTTGAGTCATTTTGGAGTTACCCGGGTATTAAAAACTTACGCTCCGATTTTGCTCAAACTTTTTAGGCCTCCTCTGTAGGAAGGGAGACTATTGAATCGTTCATTCATGTCCGTTAGTCTGTCAACAGGATATCTCTCGAAGAAATGGTTCCAGATATATAAAATTTGGCAGACTTGTAGACAAGGGGTCAAGTATGGTGCCTATTGAAATTCAGGGTCGTCAGGTCAACCGACAAAAAGTTATAAGCATTTGAAATTTTGACAATTTCTGCATTATACTTGGCTATAGGGTAAAGGCGTGACTTTATGGATACACTCAAATTTCTATGCATCAGCGGTAAGACTGAAAGAGTTTTGAAACTTTAAAGCTGTTGTTAGGTTAGCGCAGGTACATACTATTGGAAACTATGTATCCCGCAGAGGCGATATACTGTATTAGCGTCCGTGTTTAGTCTTAAAGCTTATTCACATGGATGCGATGAACAATGCGATTGTTAAAGTACGCGCAGTAAATTATCAGTTGTCATGTGAACCGACACGCGCCAAGAATCACGCGCTTAAAAGAAGCGTTTCTGAACCCGGGGTTTGGCGTGCGATTCAAAAGTAGAAAAGTTTTAACGTTTAACCTGCGTTTGCTACTTCAATTTTATACAAATGGTTAAAGATATAGGAAATTCCTCAAGTTCCAGCCAAAAGTCTCCTAAAAAGTCAAAAAAAGAAATTCTTAAAACACAAAGTGAGAGCAGAGCAGAATTATTAGATCAAGAGCGGATTTTTAATGGAAGTCTTATTGCTGCTGTGTATTCACGGAGCTTCATTTATGATCGTGATGACCCAAATCACGACCGTATGAAACTTGTGTCAAAAGCATGGGATGAAATTAGAGAAGAAATTGGTAGACCAGGTAAGCTGAGAATTGTTTAGATATAGTACAATATCTTTTCCAGCTTACAAAAATTAAATAACTTTAGTTTTGTAATTATTTAAAGCTACAGCATGTCACACTCGTTGGAGAAGTTTGAAGGACAAGTTTAACAAAAAGTATGCAAAGTGGAACGGAACTAGTGGTGATGGAAAAGAGGAAATATTTCAACCCACTTGGCCATGGTTTGAGTCCTTATTGTTCCTCAAGGATTGCAATAAGCCTTCAATTCCGTTATACTTATGTTGATGTTTCATAAACAATTTATGTTTCCATGAATTAGTCTCACATTTTTTAGAACCACTGATAACTTGCAAATGTCTACGGAATTGGAAGTCGAAAATCAAGAAGGAAGTCAAAACGTGAGTAGTGCATCCATTGAAGAGCTTACTCTTTAGGACGTTTCTATCCTGTCAACCTCAAAATCAGTATCGAGTTATTTGGTAAATTAATTTCAAATGCAACTATTAATACGTTAACGTGTAGTAATAGTTTAAGCAAAAAGCTAATTTAAATTTTGATGCAAATTGCATGAACGTTAAAATTAATTCCACGTAAATAAAAATATCAAATGGATAATAAAGAGCTAATAGTTTTTATTACTATTTTTATTGCAAGAAACCGAAGAAGAAGAGAAAGCAAAATCCTGCATTATCTAATGACAACGTCATGGATAAGTTGGGCCGTTTCATTGAGAGTCAGATTGAATTTACCACCACCTCATCGGCAACCTTTGTGCAATTTCTCGACACTGAGATGAGTTCCCTTTGTGAGGAGGATCAAGAGAACTTACAAATGGAATGTATGCAAAGTCTTCGAAAAATTAAAAAAACTTCGCAGGGAGAAAGACTTGCAGGAGAAACTTTCCCAGCCTATTCATATTGAGCTACTGGTTGATGAATATTAATCAAAATCTATTTGGTTGTGTCCAGCCAATTAATTGGAATAAAGAGTGACAAGTGAAACATGAAATTTAATAATCGATTAATTTTTCGTATTGCCAAGGAACGGCACCCAAAGAGCTAAAACAATCCGCCAACTTTTTGATAATTATTGGAGCCCTGCTTTGATAGTGTAGTTTGATTTGAAACCATTGATCTCCATACTCCATTTACAAATTCCTCCGAACATTTGTCTTCTAAATCCACGAATCCAGGTGGGCAATACAATCTGTGATATAGGTTTATTAATATTTATAATTAATGTTTGTATTTACTTTCATATTTACAACTGTTCTTACATGTTTGTATTTTGTTTGGACCGCAAGAAATTGTGTAATACAACACAGACGTTAATAGCATTAACCACGTTATCTGGTACCATGTGTATACAGTCATTCAGTACCCTCCAGCGTGCCACAAGTATACCAAAAGTGTTCTCAATTATACGTCTTGCCCGGCTTAATCTTATTTGAAACATAACATAAGAAAGTTAACGTTATATGCATATGTATATGTAGCCACGTGTATAAGTACTAATAAGGAATACTGTTGTGAGTAAGATTAACCTGTAACTAAAGATTCGTCGATTCAGTTCTAAATGATCTCCTGGATACGGTCTCATGAGATGAGGCAATAATGGAAACGCTTCATCTCCAACAAAGCAATAAGGCACCTTTTTTCCTGCTTGCCGTAATGCTGCTTCACAAGGAACCTTAAGCTTATACATGAGGATGTGCTTCCCTAACTCACTTCGTCGAAAAATTCCTCCTTCGCTCTCTGAACCGGACGATCCAGAGTTAATGAATTTGAAGTTTTAGTTGGCGTCACAGACAGCGAGAAGTACAACAGAAAAGAAACCTTTGTAGTTGTAATACCTACTACCGGATTTTGGTGGTGCTGAAATTCGAAAATGCTTCCCATCAATTGCTCCTAAACAGTGTGGAAATTGCCACTGCATTTCAAATTCTTTGGAAATCTGCAGGAACTCGTGTTCATCAGGTGGCTTCAAGTAAATTGGCTGCAATACTTCAAATATGGCCTTCGACGTCTCGTGAATTACTTTACACACAGTGCTCCTTCCTACTCGATAGTGTTTAGCCACCGACTTCTGTTGATCTCCACTGACAAGAAATGCGAGCGTCATTTCGTCGGACTAACTAGAAAAGGAGCTTATATGATTTTGACACAATATGAAAAGGAGCTTATATAAAATCACTAATTCGAAAAGGGGCTTATATTAAATAATTGTGTTTACAGAGCTGGTAACTCCGGAGCATGGGAAAATATAAGCTCCTTTTTTTACTGGGAAATTTCGAATCACATGTCCCCTTTTCATATTGACCCAAAATCATATAAGCTACTTTTCTAGTTTGTCTGAAAATTTGCAATCTCACTGCAGCACAAATAGTCTCTCGAACAACAGTTGACTTTGATATTCTAGAAGCTACAAGTTGTAACAGCTCGTCAAATGTTTCAGGAATCATTCTAAACGTGTCGAAGTAGTATTTGGGATCATCACGAAGCATGCCGGGAACCTATTATCCATGGTTTATGTTTAATTATAATAAACTATAATATATTCTAAATTTTCTTATTTTACTTTTTATGGACTTACAGCAACATGGAAATCACTTCTAATCTTTCGTAACTGCAAGAAAGGTCGTACGCAAAAACGTCGTCGCTTTCGAACATTTGCTTTTACTTGTAAATATAAAGCCAGCGTAATTACCAGAAGAGTTTTTTTCTATAGAAATTAATAGGAGCCATTATCCTGGAAAACTTGAGAAAATCTCTGGCAGAAATGTAGCACATACATTAAGATCGCACTTTATAGTCGCGCTCAAACTGGGAACTCGACTCTCTTGCGATTGACACCGCGATTTACCTCAAATCGCGCCAACCAAAAATCTTCATGACCGCATCATAGCAGCGCATGTCGCATAAGCAAAGAATCGCAATCGATTGTGACTAAGCGTTTATATGTGCATGATGTTGCGTAGTGCTGTGTTCAATACGTAAACATCAATGCGTGTACATATGTCCTTTCACTGTAGTGCCACCTGCCGCTTTCTACTAAAACGAATAGTCATAAGAGCTTTACTGACTTGCAAATAGATGGCGCTTGCTTCTTGTGATAAGAACAATAGCTAAGCAGACAACATCCGCATGTTTTAATTAATTGCATTTACGCATGCGCATATGAAATCACAGCGCACGTGATTCAATCGCGCACATATATGAATGAGATTCTAAAATATAATTAAAATAAAATATTAACAATAAATTACATTTTAAAATGAAAGTGAATTTTAAAATTTTTCTTTAAACTTGAAACGCTAAAATTTTCCAATAGACATATGATTTAATTCATTTCATCGGAGGAGGCCGTAACCGATGACACCCGTGTCTCTGTTTTCGAATATTTTTTTCGTAGCCAATGAAGGACCAATTAAGCACTCGGGCACAGTTACAATCAACAATTACACTGTATACAAGTGGGAGTGCTATTTATTAGCCGCGGCATCCCAACGCGAAACCAGATTGCACGAAGGCATATATCGGCTTCCATTCGGCCGAGATATGGAGAGAGGATTGAGAATATTTGGAAGGTGTATAGAACGAGGAAGGCAGTTTAAGACAGTCCCATCCATATTCGTCTTATCCGCATACTGGCCAGTAGTTCACTATTTTCTTGAATGCAGCCTTCAGCTTCTCGTCTTTGCTCTCCCTTTCCCATTGGGGTCCGACATCTATTCTGGGGCGAGCCAGCAATTTTTAATACAAACTGCTCAAACATAATATATATCTTTCAAGCCTTAAGCTTAGCAGATGCCAAAGTTGAACCAAATAGGTCCATCCGTTTCGGAGTTACCCGGGTATTAGAGACTAACGCTCCGATTTTGCTTATACTTAATAAACACAGCTTCTTGCGGACGAGCCAAAACATAAACAGAAAAGTAATGTATAGCAATCTCTATTTTGAAAAGGATGGAAACTGCATCATTTCAAGAAAGGTTGACACCAATTAGGATAGAAAACACCAGCCAAATCTCCTAACCAAAAGGACGCAAAAATATTCCGTAATACTGACTTTCATTATAGAGCCTCATTGTGTCAGGATTTAAAATTTATAGTGATGTATAGTTATACATCACTATGTGTGTAAATTTTACATACTGGTGTATGACTGAAATGTGTGTGGACATTTGTCTTTAGATTGATATAGGACTATATATTTGGCGACCATGGTACAAAAATAAAATAATGTATGCTCGTCGTATTCATATTATTATACGTTTATAATTCGTAAATAAATTAGGGGTTATATTGACATAAATTAACGCTGTCAATTCCATTTCAATATTTCTTATAATTCAAATATATGATTCATGAATGGAGAAGGAACTACTGCACATGCAAGTCGTTATTTAATTTACAGGGAAGCTTCTTTACAACGGCATACCATCAATGTGAAAAATTTGACTGCTATACAGAAATAAATAAAATATAAAAATAAATATTTCAAGTTAATTTATTCTGAGGCCAGAAAAGCTGCAGCGGTTTTAGTAAGTCTGGTTATATAATGGCAGACTCGTTACACCAAGTTTGCACTGATTGTTGTACAGTAAAAAGTATCTCAAACTTGTCTGTAGTAATGAAGGGAAAACTTGCTGAAAAGTAAATGTTTATAAGAAAGTACTCGTTGTAACAAGTGGAACTTTTCTGCCCTATAAATAAATTTATCAGGCATTTTGAGTACTTCTTTCTACCAGTCAAATTTTATCTATTCATAGGGTGCTGCTGTAGAGTTCCCGCTATATTGAACAAATAAATTGAGTAAATGCCAAATTCTGGTCCGTTTCCAGGGTTAGAAATGTTCCTCATGCTCGTGTAAGAACCAGGACCTGATATCGTTACATAATATGTCATGATGGTATTAATCATTTTTAATTTTTGGAATACGTGGGTTTATTAGCGATTCTAAGTTTTGCCAAGCTTTCGATTACGGAGCTGTAATCACCTTCAGGGCTAATACATGATGGTAATGTATACCTTATCTAGTTTATGCAAATAGTATAATGTTTTCGATGATCTTGGAAATCCTACATTGATACCAACAGCAGTTCCTATTGTCACGAGAAAGTCTTCAAGCGAAGATTTTTTTAAATATAATTTTTGATATTTACCCATTCCGGCAAAGACTTCACAGCAAAACTAAATTTATATATTACACTGAAACTCTATAAAGTAGCAGAATTTGGCAGTTATAAAGACGTGATCTTAAAAGAAATTTTATTAAATTTATTTTAAAGAACTAAAAAACTGTAGCCCTTAAACTGTAGCATAATTATCATAGTTGTAGTCTCCATGTACTAACAAATATGTTTGTACGCAATATTAACTACCGAAGCAAACTTTGCTATTGTGCACAATATACAATCACAAGGACTTTCTATGTATAAGATAACATAGTCATTTTCCATGTGAGCATTCAAAAATTTCTCAAGTCATTCGAGTTTTCCGCATTAAAAAATTTTGCAGTAGTAAATATTTCTGCTATAACGAACTGGTATAAAATGAGTTTGTGTGCTTTCTACAATTTTAGACTCAGACGTTTACGAAAGGAAAGCAGTTCAATTTATTTTCTACTTGCAGCGCTGATGACGTTATATATAATTAATTGGCAGCTATTTCATTCTTCAAATTTGCAAAACCTATTATTATTATTTTCCTGAGCTCCTCTGATCGTCACATAGATTTGTGATTCAAAAGAATGCTAAGGAGGCTATGCCTGTTACAGACTCTCACTAGATTTATAATAGATAAATCTAATTTACTAGTATTTGCACATGAAATGTGTTATTTTAGTAAGAGTCCCTTATTGCCCCTATGTAGGAGAATATATCCTTGTATTTCATGGAGGGTCCTTTCTTTGGTTGAGGAAGGGACTACCTAGATAAGTATTACGTGTACATAGTGCTTGGCATTCACTTATAATATTGACAGTTCACGGCTGTGGTAGTTACTAATGTGGCAGCTGTCCAAGGTGGCAGTTACTAAGTTGGCGGTTGGTTTAGCCAAATTACATAATACGTGGCAGTTGTTAATGTGGCAGTTGTCTAGAGGGCGATGCACATGTGGCAGTTGGTTAGGTGGCAATCAGCCGGGCACGGAATGAAGTTTCCAAAATCTGTAACACTGAACGTAAAAGGACCCACAATACATCAATCAAAAGCTTTTAAAATCCTAAAAACAGATTTTGGATCAAATTTAGCATGTTCAAACTTTTTACCACAATTTTGGTGGGGGGGGGGGAATTCAAAATTTGGACGACATTTTATTTGTTGTTAATTTATAAAAATCGGTCATATAATATCCTGCATTTGGTATCTTCGTCAAAGGGTCTGAAAATGCTAATTTTTTTTGGTCTACCCAAATCCACATTACAAAAAATATCTGAACGCGACAAAATAAAAATCCCCGCTCGAACATTTGTTTCGTGGTATTTTTTTATAAATTTGCGCGTTCTCGCATTTGTACATTAAGACAGGAGCAGGTGTCAGTTGATAAATTACTGTCTTCCGCCGAAGATCATCTTATTCATTTACTTATTAATTATTTTCTGGTTATAGTTTTGTTCCTATACAATGTTAACAGGTTCGGTTGGTGTAAGTAAATAGGTGTTTGAAAAGAGTTTAAACATTTTGTTACATCGAATGTAATATCTTCATGTTCATAGTTTAACGTCGCATGAATTTAATTTCTTGGTGGGGTTAAACATCAATTATGTACAGCTTTTTAGCTATAGATAAGTCTGTTTTTTGCTTTTCGACTTAAACGGTCAATCATTTATTATTTTCATTACTGTTTTTAGGAAAATTTCCAGGCACGGAAAATGTTACACTTTGCACGACGTAGCGTAACCACGACATGGCAATTATTTATACCAACTAGAATCAGCCACGTCTATCTAAGTTTACGTGTAGCTAATTCCTTTAGGAATTGCGTGCACTGGTAAGATATTGATAACAGTTCTCTATTAACGTTCTTTATTAATTAAAAACGTTTTATGATGTACCAAGCAAGTATTTGAACATATCCAAAAGCCTCTTTAAGTTTAAACGTGAATCATGTCCCGAAGGACTTGCATGCATGCACTGAATGTAATGGTGAATGTTTGCCTTAAAATATTATGGTTTTTACATTGTAACGCTTTCTTGTAACAACTTTATAAACATCATGACTTCAGGAAACAAGAACTACACAAGGCCAAGCAATAACGGTGTACTATTTTCATAGAATTTGGAGTAAGTACCCATCGTGACACCAGATTTTTAACTACATCAGTTTCCCGTAAAAATCATAAGTTTCTGGCAATATGAATCTAATAGCTATGTTATTGCTTTGGCAAATTTTACCAGTTGTTGCTAAGATTCATCAAATTGCAGCAACAACAGAAATTGACATCAGTGGGTTGGTAAATGGTTATTCTGACTGTTTGGTCAACATATTCAGTTACGAAGCAGACATATTGTATGTGGATTCAATAAAATCCCCATTGGTATTGTCTTCCCCTCATTACCCCATTAAGACTTTCAGTGAGTACTCGATCTTTAAATCTCAGTCCTACACCTGCGTTCTTTCTATCATAACTGCACCCTCACGAAAACTCAGATCTGAAGATTTGACCATGCTTAAAACAAAACAGAGTCGACAACACTACACATACGTTAAAGATGTCGTGGATATAAAATTTGTATTCATAACAAGATCCAGTCAGGAATCCACTGCACAAGAATACGGAAGACATTTATCTATGCTGTTTCTTATGGGTGATCTTAAAATCCTTCACGTCCCGCAAATCTACTTGCTATTATTCGGTAACACCATAATCAAAGGGTACTTTTACTGTTGGTACTGCATTGATGAAACGCAAACAAAAGTAAGAGTTTTGGATTTTAATTACATTTACCCGTTTGAATGTACACTTTCCGAAGATTACACTGAAGAAATGAGACATGTGTTTCTTGAAGCAACGCAACATGGAAGGGCAGTCAAGTGGTTTGCGTTGGTCGAAGGTTGGGATTCTAGACAACAATTTCAAAAAACATCAGGTCGAGGTCACGTGATCTCCAGCCTTAATTACGATGCGACATCCACTCAGTCAAAATACATTTACATTTTTGACAAATTGAATATAAGCCATTATTTATGGCAAGATGGCGACGAAGAATATTCACCAATGTCTACGCTACTGACTTCATATTTGGTTTGTTTTTCCATTTTGGGGTGCAACATTTATCCCGAAGGGTACCCACATCGATTTGTAATTCTTACCACATTCGGTCTTCAAAATGAACGACAATCATACGGAATATTTTTGCATCCCTTCTATTGGGAGATTTGGGTGGTACTTTGTATCGTGATGATTATTTTCCCCATTTTAGTTGCTGTAGTCTCCAAAATTTTCAAACTACGGAATGCAATTAAATATTTCTCCGATTACTTGTTTTGGATATTAAGTCTTATGTTGGATCAGCCAGAGGAGGCCGTATATTTGAACAAAGGGCTGGTTGCCAAAGTAGCAACGGTGACGTCATCAGTTGTATTAGTAGCGTGGTTTTGGATTTCGAATGCATATAAAGCCGTTTTACAATCTGATTTTGCAGTTCAAACGCCTTGGAAAACCAACATTACAAACTTCAGGGATTTAAGTATTACAAAATTCGAGCATATATATTTAGTCATTGATACGGCGTTGTGCACACCAGAAATTAAATTTGCCGTCGAAAGACATGATACGCGGATGTTTTGCTACCAAATACCGGCTGGCATACTTAATATTTGCAATTTTGAATATGCCCTTCGTCAACATGAAGTGCAATTAGAAGCAGTTTATAGAAATGATGACGGATTTTTAGCGCTGTATCTATTAAAAGTCCTAAAACATCAATGCGATTATCTCATATTCACTATGAACATTTCCAATCGCGTTACATCGAATAGTAATAAAAATTCAAAGACTGAATGCAAAACATCTAAAACTCTTTGTTCATATTTCAAGAGTTTTTGTCAAAATCATTCGCCAAACCAGCTTCTTTGGCATCTGCAAATCGTGGTTACTGCTTTACTCGTTGAACGACATACTATAATATGTGAAAACATACGCTATCTTCAGATCGCCGATAAAACGAAATACATCTGTATGAACGACACGGTGAAAACGTTCCGAAACCTTACTGAGCAAAACAAACACCTTGCCATAATATCCACGGATTCAGACGTTGACAATTTACGACAACTCCTGCAAAATTCATTTAGTGATTCTCAGGTAGATGTATTATTTGGCGACAATAAGCCTACCCCAATGGTTTTAAACGTTATGGAGGCCATTACTGTTTTAAATACCCATAACATCTATGGTGGGAGAGTTTCACGGATAATTCAAAATATGCGTTCATTCGGTTTCGATGAGTTATGGGAAGTTTGGGAGAAAATTTGGAAGCCTACTTACACCAAAACTGTAAAGGAGGATGTTTACAAAGCAATGTCATTCAAAAACTTAAATTTGATATTTTATTTACTTGCATATGGGATTGCAATTGAAACTGCTATAATTGGTATTGAGCTGTGTTGGAAGTGGAAGTACATTTTGCTTTTTAGGTTGGTTGAGGCGTATGAAACATGTCAGAAGTCCATGCGTAAAATACAGCGGATCTCCTGGGAATAATTTGTAATAATAGACAATTTTGGCGACATGTTTTCCATCAGTCTCGGGCATTTTAGATTTTAAGAATTTATTGTTAAAATGGCTAGTAAATTGCTAATAGAGTAGGTTGGTTATGTATTAATAAACTTAGGGAGTTTTTAAAACCACATTTTGCAATTTGTGTTGTCATCTATGATGTTAATTTATAAAGAGTCCAATTAAACGACCATACTCAAAATATTCCGAACAGTTAGCACATGCTATGTATTGTGAAATTGTTTAGAAAAATGTTAATGATATTTTCCAGTAATTGGTGTTCTCGTACGTTCCATATATTCTGTTGCTTCTTAAATGTTCAAGTTAATGATGACTGGCCAGTTATGAAAAGCTTTGATATAAATCCGACTCCCTACATCTTCGATTCAAAAATCATCGCTTCGCGATAATTTAGTGCTTGCGCGAAGGGGCGGCGTCAGCGCCCAGGGTTAAAAGTGGGTTGGGAGGGAAGGGGTGTATTGGGAAATAAATTCAAAATCAATTTCGAAATTTTAAAATAGTTAATAGTCGATTTTGCGTACTAGAATTACAATTTCAAAATTTTGATTTTTTTTCGAAAAAACTATTCACCCAATTTTGATAAATGTTTGTAGTAATGTCACTAGTGACCACAAGATTGTGTGTAAAACATTTAGATAAAATCCCTTTGTTTGTTTACGAGTTAGCGTAAGATTTGTATAGAAAAGTTAAAACTTCAAAATTTTAATAATTTTTTCAAAAAAACTACTTGACCGATTTTGCCCAATTTCAATACCGACCTTACTTGTTACCCCAAGAGTAAGTACACCAAATTTGGTCGCAATCGGTCTATGCGTTCTTGGGATATCTTGTCACCGGATGTACGGACATACGGACGTACGGACAACGGTCATTCTATGAGAGGCGCTGACGCCGCCCCTAAAAACCGGTGTGACGTCCGTCACGTCCGTTCCATCAGTCACGCTTGCTTTAGGGCAGGAAATAGTCGAATTGGTTTTCACCAATCGCCAACCTAAACAATATTGCCCTACCGCCATTTAATAAATTTGCAACCTACCTACTTACAAAACCCAATAATTAGGCCTGGGACCATTTCGCGTTTTTGGCCCTAAAAATTTCGCAAAATTACAGTCAATTTTTCGCGGTATTTCGC
>JAQGAK010001420.1:0-33102 GCA_034696945.1 Lipothrix lubbocki | reverse complement strand
TCGATTAAAATTTCATAATTTAATCACAAGAACGACGTTTCGGACAACTGTCCTTCATCAGGTTCATACAGAGAATCAATAATGTATTAATTTGCAGGTTTGGGGTCAAAAAGCCATGATGTTCTACGCTGAGAAAATGCTACAAAACATAAATCTGCCACAGCCTGTCCAAGATGTGGAAGATGATCCCCTGCAAATGGGTGGTGACATTGTGTTCGATGGACAAGGTCAACCAATGTTTACGTACCTCAGTACAAGTTCCAGGGATAGACCAACGGTATCCAGCATTCTGACATTCCTTCGGAGCGTGTAGATATTTTGCTTTTAAAATATGATGGCGAGAAAAAATGACGAGAAAAAAAAATTTGTACAATAACATTATTTGAGTATAATATTTTCTATACATGTTTTTTACCATATTATCAGTATATATGTACCTCTTGCGTAGTAGTTACAATTATTAGAAGTAATATACATAATTTATATAAAACGTCAACAATTTTATTCTTGGAGAATTTTTTTCTTGCAATTTTTATCCGTCGTACTAAAAAAATGTCAATGTTGTTAACACATGAAATTTTTTAGTAAATACTTGAATTCATATGAAGACTTACAGCTAAAGTGCGTTATTATGCAACGCTCTAAGTCCGATAATAAAAAGTTTCTCAAGTACTTAGTATACACACGGGATTATTATCAATTTTGCTCTATTTATTTATTTTACTCTTATTTCTATTATCTTTGCATAAGCTTCCGTCATTCATCCTTCATCTGTGCATAAAAAATAAAAGTTATCTAATGCATGACCCTTTATTATACATAATAAATTTATATATTGTTTATTGATACGAATTTGCCATTACACTTGTCACTATCTCAGTTGTTGTTGTATTTATTATTTAATATTTAGCATTATCAATTATGCACTCACAATCAGCTAAACAAGAAAAATAATATTACTCTCACCTTACCGCCGCTACTATTGACATCCCATCCCAAGGTTATCATTACTACAAATCAACCTTGAATTTATTTATTTAACCACATATTATTTTTACTCTACCGCTAACCGCTATACAAAACTATTATTATTGCATGCTTAAATTATCTCTCTTCTGTAAAATTAACTATTAGTAAATAACCCCCAGCCGGCATAAATTGCGTCGTAATTTCTTGTTTTTTGTATGACAATCCAAGCAGAGAACTGTCATGTTATTGCGTTTTATTTTCTCCATTTCCCTTCCATAGTTCCCATGTATACCTTCAGTTTCCATTCCATGTACACCCAAATGTGTATACGTTCAGTTTTTCATGTACACAAATGTGTACGTTCAGTGCATCAGGTCCACAGATCCCGTCCCAGAAATATGTAATAAATGTGTAAAGTAACATGAAATGAATGTACTTGAAAGTATTCCCCGGACAAAACTCTGATATGCTGGATTTGGATTTTTCCACATCGCCCCCAACCCAACAACAAACCAAAAACTTTACATTGATGCGCTTCTACGCATTACAAGTTTCTCGAGTGTATTTGTGTAAATTCAGTAATGTCTAAGGCTGGGAAATTGCGACAAACGCGATGAAATCAAGATTTGATAATAGAGCATTCCCAAAGCTGGGTAAATTGTTATGTTGGATATTATCCTGAACAACCCAAAATTGAAAAAGTAAAATTTGAAAATTACGAAATGTGCAAAAAATTGTGTTAAAATGCGAAATATACAAATATTCTGCGAAATGTAAAATTTGAGGTCTAGAAATTATTTTGGAGATGCCTTTTACAAAAATGTCAATTTTAGCCACCAAAATGCCAATTTTAGTAACACAAATGCCAATCTTAGTCACAAAAATGCCAATTTTAGTCACAAAAATGCCAAGTTTACACCACAAAAATAAATTCTTAAATTATTTCCATTGATTTTTGACGTTGAAAAGCTGATGAAATTTGGAAAAGGCTATTAAAATAAACTCAGTAAAAATGGTGAAAATATTGCTAAAAAACCCGCAAAATATAGTCAAATTAATTGGAAAACTAAGAGACTGTGGGTGAGAAGCGCGAATTAATAGAGCCAATATGCCGGAGAAATCCGTGCGGGTAATTGATTGAATGTTTGCGGAATCTTGATTCGGAAAAACGCGAAATCGTCCCAGCCCTATAGCTACTGTCTATATAGCATGGGGAAATATTCTGGGGAGGAAAATTGGGCATATAAGTTGCAATGTAATATGTCATAATATGTTTACAAACCATTGTATTTTCGTAAATAATTACTTCAATTAAAGGGGCTGACAGTGTGGAAACTAATGGGAAATGCGCTGTATAAATACCATTGTGAGCATATATGAGAATGTGTTGTAACGTTGTAAGTAACTGAAAGGTAAGTTAAGTAAGTAAGTAAAAAAAATATTAAAAAAATATTTCCCCTGCTCTACTTTTTGCTCTTCGCTTCTTTTGCTGGAACGCCCAATAACAACGTGAACGCGGCTTTTGCTTTGTGTGTGGGAAGTGCGTAATACACAAATACGCACAAATACAAATACGCACTATCAAAATCTACGTGACTGGGTGCACGCACAGCTGAGGGTTAAAAAGCGAACGGAAAGTTCCGCCGGACCAAATATTTCGGTCAGTCAAGATTTGTGCGTTGAAGAGACAAGACATTGAAAATGCCATTTCACTTACACTTACCACATCTTCCAAGATTTTCTTGGCGACAATTCGGAAGACGACCTGAGGTCAGTTACGGGACGGTCCTTGTTAAATTAAATATTAACATTATGATTTTACATTATCTTTTATCAATTTTGTATTTTGTACAAAATCGTCAGTTTTTTTATTTCGAGGCATTTTGAAGTATTAGATGAGAAGTGTACTTCGGATTAATTGTTTTAATTTTTAGATTTCCATAATTTTTTTCTAGAGATTTTAGAGTTTTCTCAGTATTGTTTTACTGTTATTTAATTTCATTAATTTAAGACTATGATTATAAATAACGATGGTTAATTAATTTTTTAATAAATGTAATTTTTTTTCTATATTTTATAGAGTTTGGGCGTTTATGCGATAGTGGCAACGACAGTGGGTCTGGGTACGCTGTTTACTTTGGACACCAAATTGGATGAGGTTTTGGCCCGACGAGAGCATTTGCAGCAGTTGGAGGCTCAGAATGGAAACGGTAACCTTGCACACCGGGAGCGGGCCGACGACGCCGAATTCTGGAGCGATTACTTCGGGGTGGTTTCGACTTTCTAATGAGATCGTCAATGAGGTCATCACTCTGGTTGAGACTCATCGGAATGAATTGATGGAACTGTTTCGGGCCACGATCTCACAAACTGCGAAAGATTTCAAGTGGGCTATTGAGACGCTGTCGAGGGTCATCACATGAATAAGAGGATGAAAGTATATGGAATTGTTTGCCATGTACGGGAGATTTAGTAGTTGAAAACAGATTGATTAAACAATAATGTTTGCCCACTTTTGTAAATAAGGAGTAGTGAATATCCCAGATCTAATAATTATATAATACTTGTATTCATTTATTTCAACATTATTAATTATAATAATTATATTATTAATTATAACATCATTATTATTATGTTATTGTATTCTTCCTTATTATTTGCATTCCGCTCATGAGAAATTGACTGCTCAAATAGTTTTTGTAGCGGAAGTATTATTTGATTCGTAAATGTGATGTGTAAATGTTATATGTAGTATTATCACATTATACAGTCAATGCATTGATACGGTCCTAAAGTAAATGTGTGTTCGTAGTAGCAGTAAACTTCATGTATCACTAATCAAAGTCAAATAAAAAATTTTAAACTGTAAAAACGAATACATTAATTTTAAACTTATTTACTTGTGTTCTTTGAATCTGATTCAATCATACGAAACAACGGTTCATACAAACATTACTGGTACTTGCTGCAGAAAATTAAATATTTATTAGATCCGTATTTTTACAGACGCATTACATATTACAATAAATCGTGCATTTAAATGAAAAAAGACAGTTTGCTTAGTTATTACAAAACTATTGATATTTAATAAACTTTTTCAAAATTACCAACATTATATATACAGAGCATTTAAAATAACATCTCCAAATTGTATGAAAATGCAAACATGTAAATCACACTTTCACCGCAATTCTGGTTGCATATTGCCTGCCGTCAAATTTAGAATCACAGAAAAATAAATATTCTTGCGAAGCGAAAGAAATAAGAGTCCATGTACTAATTCTTAGCCACTGCTTGATCATTATCAGAGTCTTCGCTACTGCTGTCTGTATCAAAGTCCTCATCCATCCTGTAAGATTATGATTGATAAATTAGAAATGTTCGAAAACAAGGCAATTTACAATTAGTACAAATTACAAATAGTAAAGTTTCAAGGGAAGCATAATGTAAATAACCTTACATGAGTTTCTTAAGCTTCTTTTTGGGTTGAGGGGCAGTAGGTTTGCTTGTCGACGCTGCTGCTGTACCACTGGATGAAGAAGTTGGCTCCGGTTCAGGTTGCAATTCTTGAGTTGTAGACGGAGTTTCTGAAGGAGAAGAGTCATCGGAAGAAGATGCTTCAATATTTTGCTTGGCTTTCGAAGCTTCAAAACCTTTAAAAAACATAAATAAATAACATTTTATATAAATGAATTCATCTGCATCTGCACACAATGTAAAATTATATAAATACTTTAATATTGATAAAAATTTTTACAAATATTATTCCAAATAATACCTTTGTCAACTGCCTCAAATACAGACTCAGACATATCTGCCCTTTGCTGATTGTAATTAACATCATCTATAAGAGGTAGTGGAGGTCCATCCTGAATACGCCTAAGTTTTTCCAGTTTCTTCTGTCGCTGCTCTTCTCGCTCTCTTTCTCTGTCCGCTTGTTTCGCGAACCAGCGCTTCAGCCTCTGCTCTTCATTAATGTCCCTTAAGCGCCTTCCGGACAAGTCTCTGCATGCATCCCTATTTGTTGTCTTCTCAATTTGAGCACCAATAGCTCTCAGCATAGACCCAAATCCTGCAAATCATGACAACATTTCTATTATAGCACACCTGGGAAACTTTGATCCAAATATAATAATATTTTTGTATTTAAATATAAACCAACCTCCTTTGCCACCCAAAACTCGAGGAATTATCATCACTGGAATTGATGAATCCAGCGAAGAAGTTGAATCCACAGGTCTTCCATTCTGCGTAAGATAGAAATCCTCCTTCCCAAGGCTCTGAAATTTTGAGATCATTTAATTACAAGGAGAATCGAAACTTTCTAATTATCAACATGTAGCCAATATTTAAAATGCATATTATGCATATATATGCACTAAAATTTGCATTTATTCTCATTTAAAAATTATTTATTTAGCAATTATTTTTATTTAAAAATTCACTTACAAATTTTTCCGAAAGTCGTATTTTTAATTCCTGTGCACTGGGACAAGCAGAGAAAGTCAAATTTTCATCCAGAAGGCCAGAGAACTTTATATTAAATTCCATTTTGAAGGTAATAATGAAGCGAAATTTACACAATAAACAATTTATTTAGTGTCTAAAAATTACAGAAATTCTACTAAAAATTCCGAAATTACAATTTATTTTCTGATTTTAAATACTTAAAATTCGTCAAACTGAACTGGAAACTGGAACTGATCAACGACGTATTTTTCCTTAAAGACAAAATTTGTAGTTGCCGGGAACATACGAAGGTCTATTAAGGATTCTGAATGGCGGCAAAATTCAAAAAGTCGCTTGTTTACCTTCTTCTTGACGACTTTTTGGCCTCGGAAGATTTCCAGCAGCATTGTGAACACTTAATTACATACATATAAATCGCAGCTCTATTTCAAGTTTAATAAACTTTCACAATTAACTATCAGTTTAAGGTATATTACATAAATATCTTTTTTGTTTGAATGGTGTTTCAAAGCTAGAATTCCACTTGCTAAATCATCTGACCGGTAATTATAATTTCTACCAACTTGGTGCATCATCAGTCAATTTAATTAAAGCTTCTGTAATACACGTCATTGATTTAACTTCCCAATTTCACGTCTTTTAAATAGCGGTAATGACACTTTCAAGATTTATCAAATTTGTCTATACTGGTATGATTATTGTTTCTTTTCAGCCTGTTCTGCTATTTTTATCGCCATTTCACAAGTCGGAATAATTATTTTTAAGTTATTGTTATTCTAGGGGAAATAGAAAACGAGTTCCAAATAATTCCTATTTAAAAAAATATCAATATTTAATTATTATGTAATTGTGATGGATAGAAAGGGAAATTTTGTATTTGTATTATTTGATTGTTCAATTAATCATACTTAATTAATATAACTGTACATACTTACTGCGGTTTAATTAATTAATTAATGTAATTTTTCAGCAGCAGCTCAATCATCTCTCTGCCGCACTGTTGAAAAGTCCGCGAGGAATTATTTTAGTGCTGGGGCGTTCGCATCTCCAATTTTATTTCGGAATTATTGTGTACTGGTAACTGCTGCTTCAAAGGATTCGGACAGGATGCATAGCGAAATTTCAAGGGTGGAATTTCCCAACCTTTCCATTATTACCATTCCAGCAACTCAAGACAACTTTATGTACTTGGTAGGGTAGTGGTTTCATGAATGATTAAATATGATTTGTACTATAAGCAAACTATGGAAAAAGTACAATATAACTTTATGTAAGTTTAAAAATTAATTTAAGCTACTTTTATTTTCCCCAAGATTGTGGACAAAACTTCAGGTGAAGCTGCTGTAGTGGATCCTGTTGAGCCTCAACGAATCCTTCAAATTGTCAACCAGGAACACGCTACATTGAAATCTGTGTTAACTACTCATCATCATTGGTAACTTTCTACAGTAATAATGACAAAGGTTACCGGGGATTTTGTGTGCGATTCAGAACCTGAATTTTAGTAGTTCAGAATAAA
Organism: Lipothrix lubbocki; assembly: GCA_034696945.1. NCBI lineage: Eukaryota > Metazoa > Arthropoda > Collembola > Symphypleona > Sminthuridae > Lipothrix > Lipothrix lubbocki. Next base: position 26,144 of record JAQGAK010001420.1, on the reverse strand, counting down.
CGTGAATGTATTTTAAAGTATTTTTATTGACAACTCTACAGGGACCATGCTGGTGGAAATGGGAAACTTGTTGAACTATTTGGAAATGATAATGGCAATCGGCTTGAAGTTTATGGCGGGGATACTCGTGTGGAAGCTTTGACAAATCAGGTTGGCCAAGGAGACAAAATCCAAGTGGGCAGTCTAAACTTTGATTGTTTTCACACGCCATGTCATACCTCTGGTCACATTTGCTATTTCCTTCGTACAAACGATTCAAATATACAAAAACCTGCCGTATTTACGGGTAGGTCTGAACTTAAACGTCTTATTAGTTAGTAGTCAGATGAGATATCTATATTTATTCAAGATTTGCATTGTACTATGATACTATGTGCCTCTTAACAAAGAACAAAAAAACTCATGCTGCTTTTCTTTAGGAGATACTCTTTTCATTGCGGGATGTGGAAGATTCTTCGAAGGAACTCCACCGCAAATGTACGAAGCTCTAATTTCTAAATTAGGGTGTCTTCCTGATGAAACGGTAAATATTATTATTATTTTGATCACAATACAGTCTGTCCTATGAGTATATGACTTACATGGAATATCTGATTTTCCGCAGCTTGTATTTTGCGGTCATGAATACACCGTCAACAATTTGAAATTTGCTCTATCAGTAGAGCCGAATAATCCTGATATGGTGAACAAGTTGTCCTGGGCAGAAACCCAGAGGGCGGGCAAGAAGCCAACAGTTCCATCTACAATTGCTGAAGAAAAGTTGATCAATCCCTTTATGAGAGTCACTTTACCTTCTTTGCAGCAAAAGGTTGGAGCATCTGATCCGATTAGTTGTATGGGAACTGTTCGGACGATGAAGGATAATTACAAAGCCTAGTGCCTGGTTACTATGATACTCAAAAACATCTTCCGATTTGAAATTATCATTCGTTGTTTTCTTCATTGGAGAATAAAATTTAAATAGAGTAAATGTGGGAATATGAGTGTATTATTGGAAGTTGTATGAATATACACTGAAGTATTGTCTGGTCAATCAAAGCTAAATAAAATTATTCTAATTAAAGTTAAAAACGTTTGTTTTTGTGGGTCTCTTATTGACAGTATAGTCCGTGTCCTAGCAATTGCAACTCATAATTTGTTTCAGGGTAGTGAAGGTTTTTAAATATTCTAGGAGCATCCAAGGAAGCTTGTAGAAATTTACATATACTCCTCTGATATCACTCCTAGTTGGATTACTGTTGCACTTTATGATTATTGTGTATGAATATTGTAAATCAAATTAAAAGTACTATAAATATGAAACACTTATTGTTGTTACACAATCCGATGACGAACAAGTTCAATGGAAAGATGGCGCTAAAATACCTGGAGCAAGCTCTGGGTTAGCTGGACATTATTTTCACCTTCATATTGTGGCAAATAAATAAAATGTAAATAATGACAAAATGTTTAACAGTTTAACTGTAAATAATCCTTGGATCTTTTGCCATTGAAATAGACATTAAAGGTTGTAGCTAAGCTAAGGATCTTTGAATCTTTGCATACATAAAGTTTTTTAGTAGGACGTGAAAGGAATAAAATATGTTCCTGTATCATGTCAATCAAACAAAAGTACTTATGGAATCTGTTAACGCTTGTTTCTGTTTTTTTCTTAGGACTCTGTGATAGTGAGCAGTCAGTGAGATCACAAATGATAGAATAACATCAATAATTAATGAACCTTACCAATAAGAATTCTAATGGATTATTCGCAAATATTTTTCAATGTCCTATATAATAATAATTTAGATCTGACAGTATTTAATACAAACTTAATATGTTAGACTATATTAAATTCCAGCTCTTGATCTCACATACGAAGCAAATGAAGCTGATAAACAACTTTCAGCAGACCGCAATGATCTCTGTACTTGCTCCAGGTTGCATATTAACAAGCATAACTTGCAATTCATTTCTTGATTTACTCGCATCTTCTGACGCTTGACTGGAATACTAATTAAACGAAAACCGATTAAACTGGAATGACCAGATTACCTTCTCGGCTGGAAAAAAAATTACGATGATCATGTGATGGACACACCTCCATAACAAGTGGTATAACAATCCTGCAATTTTACGCATTTCAAGTTAAATAGTCTTTCAAGTTACTTAAACGCCAGTATTCAAGTGATTTTGATCGTCAAACGTTGTCCATATTTCTCATTGATTGTGTTTATTTTTATCAGAGTTGTCGCTGTCATGCAAGTCCAAGAAGGAGAATTGGAGGTAAATTCTTATAATAAGAGTCTTAATTAATAATAAATAATTTATTTTAAAATTATAATTTTATAAATAATTATTATTATAATTTTAAAATAAATTAATTATTTTAAATAAGTTTCTAAGATTTTGTCTATTTCAGTGCAATTTGCTCCCAAAATGTGTTTAAATAACATTTAAAATATAAAAATTGCCAATTTGCCAGTATTTATCAGGTTTCGGGGCGGAACTTGCAAGTGAAGACCCGCGCTGTCCGGGTTCCCTTCCAAAAAATCAAAATAATCCGCAACGCTGCCCCTACGGATTGTATGCTGAGCAGCTTTCGGGAACTGCTTTTACTGGTAATAATATCTTAAAATCTAATAATATCTGGTAATAATCTTTTTAGTAATGCAGAAAGTAGAACATTTATAGAACATAATACATCATTAGTATTTATATTAAATTTGTGTATTATTTTTATATTTTAACATTATAAAAGTTATTAATGCTATAGTTGTAATACTGATACAAAACGATTGAATTCCAAATTATAATATTCCTGTCAATGAGCCTTGTAATAATATCAACCTTCCAAAGAAGAGAAATGTTATCACAGAGCTGCAAATACTATTTTTGGAACTGAAATTGATCTGCTGACGAAAAGATCAACTTATGTAGAATAGTCTGAGGGTTCAAGAGATAGAAGAGGATACCTTGAACAATACATTTCAATAGACCTGCTCAAAATCGTATTGTGCTATTCAAGTATTCAATGAATACTTCTAATGTAGCTTTTGAACTTTCTATACAGTTACTGAAAATCCTGTTTAAAATGCAAAATTGAAGGGAAATTATGGATTTGTAATAATAGAAGCTTGAGCTCTCAAGTGTACAAATGCCCATCACACTATCAAACTCTGTGTATATATGGCATGCAGGGAATAAAATCATAAATGTGGTCCAATATGGATTCCTATTTTCCCCCCATTCTATCACCGGCCTTTGGTCTATTGTCAAAGTTCTCTTCACTCAATACTCTTTTGGTCTATTGTCTGTCTACCTTTCGACAGAGCATCGAGGAGTATCGAGCTTGAGTGAAGTGTAGCAAAAAACAAGGAAACTGAAAGCTGTATAGTACTATACTGTCTATATATTTTTTTATCTTTTGACCAATAGTAAAAGCAATATAATAATGTTGTGAGCATTTATAAAGTGTATGTTATACATTGGTTCGTTTTTTTTTCAAAAAGACTTTTCATTCCTACCATATGAAAATTCACTGAATTCTGCCTTTTTTCGTTTCAAGCACCTCGTCATGCGAACAAAAGAAGTTGGTTATACCGAATTCGTCCGTCCGTTCTCCACGAGAAGTTTGTCAAGCTTCCGGAGAGACCGGATGGATTTCTCACCGATTTTGACCAGTTTACTCCCGAACCTAATCAGGTATTTCTTGACATCCTAATCTAATACAAGAAATGGTTAATTTACCTTAATTATTATAAATTATGTACGATCCAAATTTAAATAAATTTTATCTTTGGCAATTTAAGATTCTTAGAAACGGTAAAATTAACAAGAAAAATGCTAAAAATTTTCTTTTGTATACATGCTTATTGAGTTGGAATGTATGCAGACAAAGCTATCATTTTACAATACAAATTTATCTTGTATCATTATTATCATTTTGTATCTAAAATCCAAAAGAAAAGTATATTATGTACTAATTTAATAAATTATTGAAGCTACGATGGCTGCCATTTGACATACCAGCGAAGGAAGACTCGGAGGTGAATTTCGTCGAAGGCTTGAAAACTATTTCTGGGGCTGGTAACATACTTGGTCGGAACGGTCTGAGCATTTACGTGTACACCTGTAATGCATCAATGAGGAACAAAGCCTTGTACTCAGCAGATGGGGATTTTCTCATCGGTAATAACCAATACACAATGCCTTTCTTTTCTTACTTCTGCGAGTGTCAAACTTGAGCTTCAAGTAATTATTTATTAGAGTAAACAGCCATATAGAGCGTATAGCATATCACATAGTCTTTGAACTTCCAAACCTTTTCTTTACTTTTGTACACACTCACTAAAGCTCAAAACGTAGTCACTTTGTGGGCAAAACAAAATATACAAGTAAATATTGGATGCCATGTGTGTATAGTTATTTATGAGTACAAAGCATTATAATACATGATCAAAATAACAGATCTAAAGGTTACTACAAAGGTATAGGATCGTCGGATATATGCATATATCACCATACCTGTATCTCCATGTACTTTTCCAAATTTCGATTGATTTCCAGTTCCCCAACAAGGTACGCTGGATATTACAACGGAATTCGGCAAGATGGTAGTTCAACCAGGGGAAATCTGCGTCATTCAAGTAAGTGTTGTTTTTTTTTGTATAGATACTTTTTTAGTTGTGAAAGTGCAGTGTGTTCTATTCAATACATACAGTAACTATTTATAGGGCTAAATCTGCGGAGTTAATCCATAAATTGAAAAGAACAAATGACAACATCTAGAATGGAAGCTATCATTATATGGAAAGGTGTTCGAGTTTTCATTGAATCATTATTATTGTATACTTTTATATACACATTCACTGAACTTTTATTTCGGCGTTGTTCAGTAAGTCATTTCAACCGTGTAAATAACTTGAAGTTTTGATGGATTAAACCTGTGAAAGTATGTACATGTATGCATTTGTACATACTCTTATGAATTGCAACAAGAGTTATGTATTTTCGGCTGATGTTGATTCACGTATAAAAACAAAAAAAAATTGATAAAAAGTGCATACAAAATATACTTATATGACTATGAATAAGCCAACCCCGTACGCGTAAGTTTAGGTATAAAAACAGGTTGTTGAGCTTCAGTTTATTTTCCAAGTGGCAAATAGCCAGGATCAGGACCAACATTGTTTTATCTGTGGTGAAACGTAAGCGATGCGAGTCATAAAACTTTATGATTATGTAAAAGTTGAGTTCTGAGATCAGGAAATGCGTTCTGCATAAGCAGTTCATTGTCAGCTGACATGTCACTTTGTCAACTGAACTTCAATTTCGGAGTCTTTCAACCATAGCTATACATCAAAGTTTTCGTTTCAAAAGGAACATAGGTAGCTTACAGAAGTTTAAAGGTTTATGCCCGATACTCTACAGCTAAAAATGCAGGAAAAACTATATTTATATAGTGCAGGCCAAGAGTTACAATTTCGAAATTTCAACCGATAACGATCAACGGAAGTTGAAAAACCTATAAATAGTGACATATAGACTTCTATATATATAGTGTATTATGTATACATACATACTTGCACTTGTTTAGTGTCCACGGCACAGGTACAGATACTATAAAAACCATGGACACAGCCCCGCATGGAACTTGCAAGATTAGAAGTAATTTCCGGGTACAGAAATGACTTAGTAATGAGAAGAGTAACTCTGTTAAGGAACATGCACATAATTATACATCGGATTGCATAATAATAGTACCTTCCTATATAGTTGTACATCCTGACCGAACTACTGGCTCAAGTGGCAATTAAATTGTTACGAGGGCAGTCTCATTGACTAATGACTAATCAAACGTTGGTCTGTTCTATGCACAGCAAGGAATGCGGTTTTCCATCAACGTACGTGGCCCTACTCGGGGTTACGTGCTCGAAGTTTTCGGAACACACTTCGAATTGCCTTATCTTGGACCCATCGGTAAGTTAAGTTCCTCTCTCTGTCTCTCTCTCTCTCTCTCTCTGGGTAGCTTTAATAACATTACATGTAAAAAGATACGGCCAGCTTGTGCAGATACAATAGAAAGCATTGTTTCAGCAATGTATCTGTAATATACGTTTTTGGTTATATGTATAGATACTATATATAGATCTATGTATAGCGAGTAGTCAAAATACGTTTATATATATGACATTATTATGTAATAAGTTTGAGGATCGAGTTATAGAAAGTTATTATAGTTATATACATACCTACAGGTAAGCTTACATTATCGAAATAAGTATATAAAATATACTCAGGTGATATTATTGAGTTTTGGTAACTTATATGTCCACATGGGGAAACTCATATACAACGAGTACATCTAATCTGCCTCAGTGGGACAACTGAATTCACCTCGTCGTATCTGAGAAGTAATCGCCCCATTGGAGCCTTAATAGTGTGTCATTCTGCCGGTGTATTATTACCAACTACATACGATCATATTGTCTAAATGACCTGTACAAACAGTTTCACATGTGGTAGGGGCCAACAACTGTATACTTGACATGTTCAACCATATATCTATATTTATCTTTAGGATTATACATATGATTAGAATATCCTCCTACTTTAGCCATCAAAGTATTTATTATGTATACACATATCTATTTACATTTGTAATCAACAGGAAAGGATTTCAGTAATAATCCTTAATAATTCTTAAGTCCAAACCTACACACGTACTTGCATTAAATACCAAAGTCACGCAATGACTATACTTATACATAGAAAGTCCGATGAAGTCAAGACTTCTGACTCACTTTCTGCATCACTTCACATATTCTTGTTTGATGATACAGGGCACTTACTACAAACAAAGCATGAGATTACTCACACATTAGTGATTTTGGCCGGGATTCTGTGCGAAATATAATATGTAAAGTCAAAATGTGTCATTTTTAATCCCAATGCTTATGGCGCTTAGGTGCAAACGGTCTCGCTAATCCACGAGATTTCCTCCATCCGACAGCCACTTTTGAAGATGTGACCGGCAAGTTTGACATTGTGGCTAAATTCCAAGGGAAACTTTTTCAAGCTCAGCAAAATCACTCACCCTTCGATGTAGTGGCTTGGCACGGGAACTATGTTCCTTACAAGTACAACTTGGACCATTTTATGACCATCAACACCGTTTCCTACGACCATGCTGTAAGTTTTTAGCCCTTCCTAAAACCGAGATGCTTATTTATACAGATAGAACGAGGAGATATCCATATGTATGAAGAACCTTACATATAGAGTTAACAGTTAACACAAGTGAGAATTAAGCTTATCAAGTGCTCTTACACAGCTGTAAATGTTCTTCTGAAAAAAGATTGACTTGTTTCGCGCTGGGAGCTTCTAACAATCTTCTCAGATTCTTCTTTTCTTAAAAATAATCATTAATTTCAGAGTTCAGTTTGAGGGAAAAGTAGAAGAATTTATTCAAGAGTGAATTCTAAGTATGTTTGAGTTCCTTTTCTAAAATCGTCTTTTGAAGTTAAAATCTACCGCTGGACCAATAGACTTGTTGGTGAAAGCAGATAAGACTTTAATACGATAAAAATCGTAAATAAGTGTAGAATAAAAAGCAATAATGCTTTTGGTTAGAGTCATATATACATATATATATGAGATTGTGTTGGATTGAAGTTTGGTGCCGGTGAGCGTTAAGATGAAGTAGTAATTGTGTTGTTGGGTTGAAACTCAGGACCCATCAATCTTCACGGTGTTGACTGCCCCTTCGGTTCAGCCGGGAGTTGCAATCGCCGACTTTGTCATTTTTCCTCCGCGTTGGTCCGTGGCTGAGAATACCTTCCGACCGCCCTACTACCACAGTCAGTCCATCAACAACTCTTATAATAACCATCCATCATGTTCACACCCTCTAACCTCAGTAGTACATAGTACAGCGTAACCTTAGCCTTCTCCTCTCCACAGACTCACATTTCATCCCAGAAATGTTTGAAATAGCTCTTGACCTCAAGCAGTCATTCCGGCTCATAAACATAGTCTCCTTAGTACTCAATCTTTTATGAATAAATCAATGACCATCATTTGTTATTTAATACATAGAAATCTTTATCTGTTAAGCACCTCGCACCCCGTCATCATTTATCATAGTTCTCACTCTCACTTCCCCCACTTCTTGACTTGCCCCTTCTTTCCTCCCTTCAATATATGATCCCTATATTCAAAGCCTTATTATGTTCTATTGTCAAGGATTTTCATATTTCTATGACACGGACTTTATTTGTGTAAAAAGGACTATTTGTATAATGCAAGCTATATCTTTTTGTAGAAAAGACTACGTTTGTATTGTACGAACTGTATTTTTGTATAAAACGGACTACTATTTGTATTGCATGAATAATGTTGGTTTAAGGGGGAAATTTGTATGGTGTAGATAAAAAACTGAAAGTAAAATACTGTGTTGAATATACTTTGATGGTTTGGGTTGAACAGGAAATTGCATGTCAGAGTTCATGGGACTCATAAAAGGAAATTATGAAGCGAAAGCCGAAGGATTTGCTCCTGGAGGAGCAACTTTGCATCAAATGATGACTCCGCATGGTCCAGACGTCAACTGTTTTGAAGGTGCGAGTAAGGCGAAGCTTGGAGCCACTAGAGTTGCTGATGGAACGATGGTAAGCTCATGTAGTATCAAGTGTTAATCCTATCACAATCCCAAAGTATGTATTTTATTCCAACGATAATATTAATTTTGAAGCTTTGGCACCACAACTAGTTTATTCTGTAATTTATCCCCCTAATTAAAAAATTGCCTCTTAAACCAGTCACCAGTCAGAGAAGTGTTTAATACCAAGTGTGCTCATAACTGTCCAACTGTATTACAGGCCTTCATGTTCGAAACTTCCTTATCACTGGCGGTCTCACCCTGGGCTTTAGCATCCACGAAGAGGGACAACAACTATAATAGTTGTTGGCAAGGACTCAAATCACACTTCAATCAGGGCGAGCCATAAGAGTTTTGGCGGAAGGTGACCATGCAGGCTCGGCGGATTCATTACAATACATTAATTTCCTATTTTCTCTACACCTCTCCAGACACTATAAATCTAATTACAAACATTCAATTCTCATTAACACCTCCTTCCATCCTCCTTCCATTTATCTCAATTCCCTAAATTAAGGGCGTCTAATTGTGCGTGTAGCGGAATGTAACTCATTCCGCCTTTCTTTTCCTCAATTCTATTAGATTCAAACATGCATCTCCAAGTATGTAGTGTAGGTGCACTTGTTTCTTTACTTTCAAGTCTATTCTTAATTTGACTATATGATTATGATCACGACTGTTGTTAAATGCCGCGCTTGCTGCTTCTTTAATCATGTATACTCAATATAGGTAAGTATCTATCTAGGTACTCAAGTATGTATGTACAACAGTTGCAACAATTAACATTGATACATCCTTTTTGCCAGGAACCTTAAAGATACTGTAATAAAATTAAAGAATTGAAAGAATTGAGAAATAAAAAATGTGGATTGTTATGGGAAACAGAATTTGTTACGTCCTAAGTCCTAATGCTATAGGTTTGGGCTTGGAACCTTCTATAAATTGGTTGTCAAGCCTCTCCATCGGTTTTAGTTAAAATCATGTATTTTGTCTGTCGTCAGACCAATGAATTAATTCTACATTGTGTTATGCATAATGCATGTATTCTCTTCTGGTCTGGCGATTGTACAGAGATATTCATCATATTGCCAACATTGCATTAGGAAATATCTACTAACAGATAGAGATATGTAGGTAAGTCAGTCGTTTGAACATGCATCTCCGACAGTCAATGCAAACTCAATGTGGAGAAAGTTACTTTTGAAACATGACTTTATAAGTTTCACCGTGACAGCGTCCTTTTCACGTATATGTATGTATAACCGTATATATAATATCTATGTATAACCACATATTTTCGGTCCTTCATCATAATACCCACTGGCTAAAGTTGTGCAAAGCTGAAGTTTGGTTCTTTACATATAACAGAAGCAAAGTTTTATCTACATTTGCAATATCAACTTTACTGGTTTACCCCTACTACGACTATTCTTGTATAAATGATTATATGTATATACAATGGTAATATAGTAACCAAGCTAGAGTGTTTTGTTTTCTGAGGTTCTTCTCACCATTTAGTATCGTAAGACACTAGAGATACATAGAAGGAGGACTCATGTTTATGCATTTGCTGCTACCCCTGGACTGGAAATTTAATCGCGGAGCAACCCTTACACGGCTGTAACTTATTACTCAGCGTATAGTTGTCATGTGAGTGTAATAATACATGTACGGCGACAGGAATGACTTGTCTGTGGCTCTGCCGCCCATAGACCCACACGCAACCACCGCACCACCAGACCAGCAGCAGAGGGAAAGTGGAGATGACAGCCTCATTTTTATAGTACAGTGCGGTTTCTCCACCAAGGAGAGGATGAATGACAGAAGGAGCGGAGCATCAAGTGCTAAGAGTACAACAAGGAAGATGAGAAGTGAGGATGAGGGGAGTTTTATACTAGTGAGGAAGTGTTTATATATTAGTAAATAATTGTAGCGAACTAAACATTATATTGCTATATCGAGAGTATGCGGTACAGTATGTATTGTATCATTATTGTAGTTTGTATTATGTGTAGACTTACATACAAGCTTAACATACTACAGTATCTATATATATTTAGTATATACATATAGTACATATTGTAAAAGTACAAGTAAGTAGCATACAGTATACCTAGCGAGTATATAGATAAGTTTCGGAATCGAAAGGATAGGGTGAGAGATAAGGAAGGTCATGTGACGGCGTGAATATAATAATAATGAGACAAGGAGGGGATAAATATAATTAGTGTAGGATGGACAGGTGTGTTGTTCCATCACTATGGGAATAGAGAACGTGTCTCTTCCTCCAGGACCCTTGGGACGTATCACTTGCCAAATTAAACAGACCAATCTATCCGCCCAACGTCTTCTGTTTCAGCCTTTACTTGCACCCTTTCTCATGTAACACTCCCTATTGCAAAAGCTTTCTTATTATTCTCCAGTCCATGTGCTCTCTCCCATTCCTCCAATGTGAGATATGTTCTCAGTGTGCTTTATTCCTATTCATGTTTCATGTGCCTTCGTCCTCCGAAAGGAAGATACATACTATACACACGCATGCTTTATTATGTGATGCGTTCCTTTTATAGATATATTCCTCTCAAACTTCATTTCCTCAACATATATACTATACTAGATATCTTATACATACAATAAATATTATATCTCGTCTATCTACGAGATATAATATTTATTCTTTATTCCTTCCTTACAAGGTACTTACATTCTGCATACACAATCCCTGGTATTTGGTTTGATACATATGTAAGACTTATTTATAAGACTTCCGTTCTATGCACATATAGTTCCTTAATATCCTTAACTTATGCTTGGACTTGTTGTTACTTAAGGAAGACCGCGGAAATCGTGATCCGACTACAGACTCAGACCTATATACCCACTCAGAACCATCAGTGTCAATCTTAATCTTCATTGGCAAGAGATACAATGGCCGAGTATGTCTTCATTTTATCCCGTCCCACTTGTGTTCTATACAGCAGCCCTTTAATATTCCTCGTGTACGCACACCTTCCGCACCCTGCTTAGCTAAGTACTTATAATGTTACCCACATCGCATTTCAGTGGAGAATCCTGGTTCGGAACTACACCATATGGTGATCTTGCTTTGATAGATATGGAGCACTCCGGAATTTTCAGTTGATTTTTGTATTTAGATGAATTGATTTGATATTTGATTAGCTTTCTATTTAATATGCACAGCGGAAATATAAATAAGAATATAAAATATGGTAGTTTGTATTTTAATGAAATCATGTCGAGTTTGTGAATGTACAGAACCTTATTATTGTATTCGTATTTCAAATTGACCTCTAATTAATTATTCCTGTCGTTTACGATGAACTAAAATAAGTATTGAAAAATTACGATTCCCATATAATGATGATGATATTGATAAATTATTAGTTAATGATTTTTGAAAGTTACTTAAATTAGACAATCATTATTGAAAAACGGCGGTGGCAGATCGTATAGAACCAGTTGCATAATCCAAGTTATGTAGGCATACAAAATATGTAGTTAGTTTGTAAGACATGCACAGTGAATAAAGCACGGAGATCAATTAGGAAATTGAAAAGATGACGATACAGATTCTGAACCACGGAGTCATTAATAATCGTGGGTTCACAATGATCCTGATTGATTGTGTACCTGAACTTTACCATTCATCCTGCTTATTCCGTACGTAATACACTAATGCAAATCATTTATCAGTCTTCGCAAATGCATTTAAAAATCTCATTTTTATAAATGGAATATACATATTTATTATGTGCTAAGTTGATTTATCCATATCTTTAAACAAGGGCGGGTATTCATAATACAAAATCAACAACACATGGAATCACTACTTACTTGTGCAGCATATTGTAGTTAATGATGCAAGCATGTTTAAGCTTGTAGTGAAAGCTTTTGTGATCATCAATGAAAAGCTGCACGTGAAGAAGCTTGAGTAAAGATTGAGAGAGCTTGAGTAGAGAGTTTGAGAGCTTGAAGTACATGTATATCTAGTGTAATGAAAATAGAAAAAACAGGATCCAATTTATGAAAAATAATAACTATCCTCCATTAATTTAGCTCTTGTCAACGCATTTTTCACTAGAGATTGAATGATTTCCTGAACCCTTATTAAAGTGGTAGTATGTATGTACATAATATATAAATGAACAGCTTAAAATACTGAAAAAATCGCCAAGATCCGGCCTCATCCTTAAAGAAAACGTCAAGTCCAAGGAAGATTTATTTGGCGGATAAGCCCAAGCTATTATTCAGACGGCTGTAGTAGCGAAGTTAATCAAGATAGTATGTAATACTAATATACTATAGAGAATTTGATTCCATAGCTTGAGCAGGAGATCACAAGAAGAAATTTATGGACGGAAGAGTAGTCCCCATCCCTATGCAGTTTGCATTTCTCTGATGAAGAAAATGATCGATCTTCTTTTGTTTTAACCTCTTTTAATTCTCATTACCTCTAATTTATGATTTTGTACAATTTTTTATACCGTTTTTTTATTTCATTTATAATTTAACATTTATTTCATGCTAAGTTCAATAATTTTTTGACGTATGAAGTTTTATGAAAATATAAAAATTAAGTACATCATTAACTATAGATGACAATCTTGAACAAAATTACAAGTTAATTAGTTAATTTAAATAAGTTAGTTTAAATAGTTCTACACAAAGCTACACGTGATTATTGAATGTTCCCGTAGTTTCACGGCGGTTTCAGTGGTCTCGTCCAGAGGAGCTTGTGGTTTGGAAAAAGCACGAGAAAATTAAGATGAGAGTAAAACTAAAGGAAATGCAACGTTTGCAGTTCGAATTTAAGTACTTGATAGGTCCGTTCAAGTAGAACGTCATACATTAATGAGTCCAAAATCTTTTTTAAACTTAAAATCAAGGTTACTCACTAACGCTTTATAGTTACTTTCTCACCTTTCGATACGCCATCTAAATATCATTGTCCATCAGACTGTACCCAAAATCACTATTGCAACTGACCTACAAATATGGGAAATTCAACTGAAAACGCCCAAGTTGAATCTCCACTTGGTCAGCTTAACTGCAGTGGTATATGGGTATCAGTATTGAAAATGGGGGGAGTGTGCAAGGAATACGGAGCGGGGGAACAGAAGAGTAATAGTAATAAGAAGTGGAAGAAAAAGGAAGAAGTGGAAGAAGAGTCAGAAGATAACCATGGAATGGTAATGTGCTCATTAGCATGAATAAATTTAGTTGTTAAAGGAAGTTTTGAGCGGGCGGACTCTCTGATAAAAATGCAGACTGGTAAGGCTTAAGAGGGATTTTCTAAATGGCAATCCAGTTTGATTTAATTAGATGATTCCAACCGTGTTTCCATCGAGAGTCTCTCGTTTATCATTAAATTAAGCCTATTAACCCTTTACCTCGCATCGTCCTCCTCCCTTTTTCTCCCTCCATCTAACCAAATCTTCCCTCGGACTTTCTCTCTCCATTTCAAGCTCTCTCTCTCTCTCTATTCCAACCTCTCTCACTCTCCCTCCATTTCAAGCTCTCTATTTCTCCTCCAGAAAAACACATAACACATCCCCTCCCTCCCATACCGACACTAACACTCTCATTTCCCACACCAAACTTATAAGTCACAATTAATGAAATGCTCTTAGTTTATCATTATTTATTACTTCTCTCACATTCCGAGAAAAGTTTTCTCACTTGGAAGGAACGATGGTCCGTTCAAGTAAGACTTTTCAGGTTAAATAGTTCATCGTTCATTTCCCTGTCAATTTGTTCAACAAGCTTGAATTTACTATTATTACAACATCCTACATGAATAGCCCCTTAAAAAAGAAATAAAACGAACTTCATTACATCCCCTCATAATATAAGAATCGTTTCAACTCTGCTTTCTTCAAAACCCATCAAACTGCATGTACATATTAGCATATAGACTTCATTTTATAGTGCGTGTACATATATAAATAAACTTTCCATTCGGAAAATACAGATAAAACAGACAGGCTTTCATGTCCGCCAAACCGCAAGTACTCTAAATAAAGGACAGTTGTCATTTGTTATTATTATCATGTTTACTCCAGTGTACACGTCTATTTAACTTGTATGTTTATTATAATAATGACAAAAATTATTGATAAAATCCTCATCATGCACGGGCTATCAGACTAACCGATTTATATTAATGACAAAAAACACGAATGCATATTAGTATCTACAGATATATGTATAATATTTTCATGATGGCGGAATTTTTGTAGTGAGAAATGAAACTGTCATCCTTGATCAAATCATGTACCTTTTATGGAAGTATAGAGTGCATAGCTAAATAAATACAGAGGCTTTGGTCTTGGTTGGTAAAATACTCAATTGAATTAGTAGATTTCAGTAACTTTCCATCAATTGAGGCTTCCCAGTATGGTTTACCACACTCTGTATGTTATAATAATGCTCCTCACAGTCATTTTCATGTTCAAGCTGACATTTTTTATTATTCCTAATAATTTTCTACTTTTCTAGGCTTGACAATTGTTGAACCCAATGGTATCTAACTTTACTTTTCTTGTTACTGTGCTGCTTCCGTTATGTTAAATTATTTTTTCATATTTTTCGGGTCTTTTACGTTGGTTTATTGAAGCATTTCATACGTTCTGTGGTTTTATTGAATAGTTCTCTTGTATTTAAGATAAACGGTATCCACAATGAAAATTCTATTTTTATTTTATTTTATGTACTAATTTAATTATCATATTTAAGAATATTATTTAATTAATTTATTATTTTACAAATTATTTTATAATTTATGTACAAATAGAAGATGGCTAATAAAGCAATTTAGAAAAAGAACTGCAGAGTTGGATAGAGAACAAACGTTTATGCAATTTTTGCAAAAGTATCCTTCTAGAAGATTTAAATTTCTATAATACAGGGAATCTTTAGGTAAGTTTGCAAAAAAGTTGCATATGAACATACTTACACTTTTATATATGTAGAAGATGAAGATCCGTTTTATTAATGCAAAAATATTAAATTTTACGACTTTTCACTCTCCCTTGACTTGTCAAATGGTACGGGGAATTACCTGTATGTGCGTGGGTTGAGGAACCGCCGGGTTCTCAGTTCTCTCGCCAAACTAGCTCCAACAATGGAGCTTCTGCGGTTAGTTCCGGGGAAAGTGATATCTCTAATACCACGGATATGATAGGGGAAATGGAGGTAAAATCAAGAGTGCCCATCCAAATTTATCATTATGACTTGTCTATATCCTGGTGTGTGTATGTATAATTATTATTATGCTATATAGAATATACTCTATTTCCTCGAAATAATATACTCGAAAAAAAAAATCTTATAGGTATATACATATCCCATAGTGCTACGCCCGTGCATTGTCCCCCGTCATTTACTTGTATGGATGGAGCTTTAAGAAGGAAATCCTGGGTAATCGTTAAGAAAACTGGGAATAAGTACTCACTCAGCTTTTGACTCCAATCCTCTCTGTCAATCTTCCCCCAGCCGAAACGCATTTTCCTCCAAACTGTCTTATATTATACATTATATGTGTATCTTGTACAAATATAAATATATCTATATAGTAATATTATATGATAAGATTACAAGAATGCTGTATATATATTTTACACTGTATATATAGTATAATATAAAATACAGTATAGTTATATATCCGAGTATATAAAACTCACCGAAGGAGATTTCAAAAATTATGTATCAAAATAAATGTTGTTTGTAGAGCAAAATGTAAAATACAGTCAATACATAGAGCATTGCTTCTATTTTGACTTCTACAGAGAGTATCTCAAAATTACACTCTTAAGAACAGAAGCTATGAATGCCCCCACCAAAGGAAAACATCTGTCGGGATTGTCTTTATAAAAATCATGTAGGTATGTATCTATATCTATATATATGCATATACATATATGTATGTATATGCAGTAAAAGGAAAAGTTAGTCCTCTCAGCAAGTTCCTTAATGTCAATCGTCCTCACAAGGTTGACATTTGAAGGAGGAGAAAAAAGTTGTAAATGTCAAGAACGTGGAAGCAGAACAGCATGCACTGAATTAAAAGTCATTTTCTTCGGCTAATATGCATGTAAAATGCGGCTTCCGGATTCGAAAATCAATTCAAAATCTTGCCCTCCTCACTCTGATTTAAGAAAGAGCTTCCCTATGCTTTAAGAAGTGCTTTCATATGCTTCAAGAAGTGCTTTCCTATGCTTTAAGAAGTTCTTTCCTATGCTTTAAGAAGTTCTTTCCTATGCTTTAAGGAGTGCTTTCCTGCTTTCCTCAGCTTTACGAAGTGCTTGCCTATGCTTTAAGGTGTGTTTTCTATAAATGTTGAACGATATTAGACAAGTAGGTTGATGCTTTCAAGTATCTAAATTAAAAACTGTGACACTGCAATTTTGTTATACTTAATAAAATTTATTTAAATCATATCTAAAAGTCCATTTAAAACATAATTTAGTTATGTAAAAAGCGCTGTTTAAATAAAAAATACTATTTTAAAAGCATGTAATGAGCTTTACACGGTCCTTTATGTACAAATTCGTAAAACTATACCAGGAAGAGCTTTTACGTTGTATAGAACGAGACTACAAAAAATGGAAGAACCACTTGGGAAAAATGTCTCCTCACATCTTCTTTCTGTACTTCCCCGCCTAAAAAGGAAATGTTATTATAAAATCGACTGCCAGTAATTATACGAAGTTGGTTCGTAATTGTAATTGAATTGATGGCTTTAAAGAAGGAAATTGATTTAAGTTTTTCCTGCTCCGACTATATATGAAAAATCATTAACTACAAAATGCATTAATGCATACGTAACTTTTGTACATATTACAAAATCCCGCTCTGCTGTCTAAAAGGAAGTTAATGGAAAGTTGATTATGAAAATTCGTATTGGGTTATATGTATAATTATATCTTCAGTTGATATGACAGAGCATATTATTCATATACAAAGCATATACAAGCTTATTGATTTTCCTTTCGTAGTTTTTTAATTATACCGTCCTGAAAAACTGAGAATCTACTTTGTTCTTTTAGTTTGAAGTTTCTTTCATATTGTGGTCTATTTATAGATTCTTATGGTAGGTGTCCCAATTATATTAAATCTATACACACGGTTTTATGCTTGTCATTGACTTTAAGATGGAGTTTTACATACTGTATGTATGTATATGTACGTATGCTCATATTAAAAAACTCATTGGTGGCTGGTAGACTGAAAGTTCAGACTGGCATAACTTGCTCTCATGATTTATGATTTAATTTATAAAGTATCTACCATACATTAAACCTACAGTTCTACATAAATTTATCTTCTACCATTGCCAACAAGATAATTCTAGTTAACGTTATTGAGAATACCAACGGCATTACATTTTATTCTTAAATATCCCAAAAAATCTTGATAATTAGGTACTATGAGTTGAATATTTCCCCGTGAAAATGTAAACAATTCTAGATTTGTGTCGTTATAAAGCTATGAATGTACAGATAGTTCAATTCTAAATTTTCCTACTTAAGAACATGACATTAAGGTAAATGGTAGCACTATATACGCAAAGATTTTGCAACATGAAGCTAATAACAACAATTAATTGTATCCAGATATTTCTTTGCAAATTATGTACAAGAATTAATACAAGCTTTTAGACTAAAATGCCTCCATTTTCCCGTGTATAATAAGCTTCATAAAAAGGAAGAGGAGGAATTTTGAAGGGCAGTAGTGCTTACAATAATAATAACAAGACTCTATGTGGTAAATGGAATACTTGTTGAAGTGTTTCCCTATGTTTGTTTAGCCAAGTGATGGGCCCGCGCTCATGATGAATGACGGGGAAAGCGAAAGAGAGAGAGAGAGAGAGAGAGCGAGGGACACAAAAAGCAAAGTTTCTGTTTCTGGATTTAAGAGAAGAAAAAGGAGAAGCAGGGGTTTATTCTTGTTTTCTATTGCTTTCTCTCTCTCTCTCTTTCGCCCTCCGCTCATCTTATATATGTTCATGTATTTACTCTTGGATTGTGCTTGGGCCTATAAGTATGTTTCTTAGGATTTCTCGTATATTTATTGTATATGTGTATTTTGTGTATCTTCATATGTGTTTGTATTGTATATGTTTATGTATAGGTGTGTCTATTTTGTATTTCCCCGGAACATAGGAAATCCAGCGGTCTGCGGGAATTTTCCGGGTAAATGGAAGCAATAGATTATATGGAGACAGTAGTACATTATTCCCAATTTTTCCCACTTGACAATCTCATAAATATCTAAAATTCAACAAAACTTATTTGATGGTTGCGAAGTGCAGGTCATTTTTCATCCCACGAATTTTCTATTAAACTTCAAATCAGATTTTTCAATGGTGCTCCTTCATAGTATGCACATTACATGTAGTTATCTATGTATGTATATATGGTATGACATTACATATACTTACCTATGTGCACATACGAATAAGAGTTTGAGTACGTCTATACTTTCCTCCTACTAAATAATAACAACCACAACAGCAGCAATATAGTAAAAGCAATTCCTTAGCAAAATCCACAGTGTGGTCCACACTCTTTTCCTTCCCTCTTTGAATTCCTTCCTCAATTTCCACCTCAAATCAACCAAATGGAGATCCTACACATCCCACACATGAAATCCCTGCTTTTCATGTCGCCGTCGTCGCCGTCGTCACTCGTTGTCATTGAAATGAAACACCCTGACAAGCTTCTATTATGTATGTATTGCAAATATAAATACCTATGTACTTCTATGTAAGTACATTGAGCATATAAAGTAATATGCAACTTTTTTGTGCCAACACAGTAATAAGTTTATCTTCGGGACAGCAACACTCCGGACGTTTGTGCGACATTTGCGGAACAATTGGCGGACACAGTTATTTCTTATTGTTGTTGTTGGCACATCTCTGATTGTCATATTTGTGTAGGCTTGTGTATCTCACAGTCATGTAAATACACAAGGAGTTGCTCTACAGCTATCTCTAAGTAATAGAATTGTATTTTAAATATTGAGTTAACATGATGTGTACTAAGAGCAAGTATTTACTGTACAGATAGATACTTATATAGCTAAAATATAATAATATTATCAGCATGGGTCTGCTGTGCAGACGTGATTCTTCACTGCTAATCCACTGTCAGAATCCTTATACTTTCTTGTCAAACTGTCGCATGCATAAATCCATATGTACTTATATGTATATCATATACTTATATTCATATGTCTGTAGTATTTAGAGCTTGACATGCAATGTCATTTGTCCATTTAAGGTTACTCTTGTAGTAGCCGCATCTTATTGGTATGTACACACCTCGCAGCAGTTTTTCATTTTATTTCCATCCATCTCCTATAAAAACATTGATTTTTTTGTAGTTGTATTAGGAATGCACATATGGAACACAATACAAAATATGTAATGCACACATTTGGCGCATTTTTCCTATCATCCGAAGTTCCTATGGCTTATATGTAATTGTGGCGGAAAATTATTGGTGAAAATTGAAAATATTATTTTACAAGATTAATAATGAATAATTGGCATAATAATAAAAGTGCAATGAAATGAATATTATTACAGATATATCATTTTTTTGGAATCAAACTTTTAGCTGTAGATTTCCTTGTACATGAAAAGATTAGGTTTTAGTGACAAACAGGAGGTGTAGTATAACTGTATTTGAGTGTAACTTATATTATTTATACTATATATGGTAAAGCTATAGACAGATAGAAGTTATTCTTAAGTCGAATTTTCCCTGAGAAGTTATCACAGTATCTACATAAATCAGTTTATTTAAATTATGACAATTGTCAGCACATCAACGGTTTTAGGATTCTTCTTCCTAGCAAATGCATTATATATCGCTGTGTTGGCTTTGCCGCATTCACAAATGCCAGACGGTAACGATTAATGTTCTTTTAAAAATTTTATAATAAAATTATTGTTGATTAAAAAATTACAATTTAAATATTATTTATAGAATTTAAAAAACTGCAAACGGTGTAATAAATGTAAGTTAAATAATAAAGGTTTAATTAATAAAGGTTTAGTGACACTTAGGTACGTAATTAGTAAAAAAAACTATCTACGTACCCATAAGTAATCTTATATAGCAAAAGTAAAAAATGCGAGGAAAAAACCTCTAAAAAGAAAAATGATCTTAACAGTCACCCTGCAATGCTACAGTTGCACAACAACCGAACACGAGTTTATCAACGAGGCTCAGGAATCCTGTACAGATCCATCATCATCGGAGTCAAATAATGTGACCCTGATTGTCAAGTGTGTGAATCAGTTATGCATGCAGCTGTCGGGGCACTCTGAGCCGCATGGTCATAGGCTTCAACGGGGTTGCGGGGATGAGAGTGTGACCCAGCCAGGCTGTAAAGACTTGCCGGAGAAGGGGAATGAAAGCCAGCGCTATGCTTGTTACTGTGCCACTGACAAATGCAATTCCGAGCCCGGCCTTGTGGTAGAGCGGTTGGAGCAGATGAAAGTTCCAGTCAGCAGCGGCGAGGAGGACAATCATAATGTGAATTCTGCTTCTTCATTCTACTTAATAATGAGCGGACAAATTAATGTGGCCTCATATTTCGTGTTGTTATTAACACTAAACTAATGTATTGTTATTAAAATGCGCCGCATACACGAGTCCATGTTGAATTCATTTCCCTTATACTATAACTATACTTACTTACGTTGCTGTTGCAAAACCCACGCGGAACTGTTGAATTCACTAGTGATGATGATGAATGAAGTGTGCATGACGGTGGAGTATTGTATTTAACCTTTGTTGCTATACACGTTGTATGCACTACTCTAGACATTTTTAACGGGAATTCATTAGAGCCTCCTTTGATTTTTCCCGTGATTTTACATGCACAATCCCTATATATTTTACCTTGTTTTCTTTGTATTTTGGCGTTACACTTACCGACTCTATATTAATACTAAACATATCGTCGGCGAAGGATCCCAAAGTACCAATTTCTATACCTTCAACACAAAAATTGGTACTTTTTGATACTTCGCCGACGATATAAGAGTATTTATTATTAAGCGTATGAGAATATTTATTATTATTATTATTATTAAGTATATAAGGTGTATCGTATACTGCAAGGCACTCCACTGTACAGAATATTTTCTAGATAAAACACATAATATTAAAGAAATTACACGGAGACCGGTGGAAGGATGAAAATGGAATAGCACCGCGGCTTTTGAAATCCATGATTAATGAAAGCCCTTTTGGCCCTGCACGTGGCAGCAATCATAATTGCAATTCAACAAAATCTATAGACACATATATAGGAGCACATATGGAATCATTTAATCATTTTCAATCATCAGCTTTCCTCCACTCTCCTCAGCCGCCTCCGTATACTTTTATTATTTTAGAATCCGATGTATAAAATAAGCGAGAAAAGCTTTTATTCCTTCTAATGTACTACTATATACGAGTATAGTACTTTGATAATTTCCCACACACACACAGACTCTCTCTCTCTCTCCGTGCATTCTCTTAGAAAATTACAATTTGCAAAATTACTCCACAGACACATGAAACATAAACTCTATGGACATTTAATTTAACATTTCCTCCTGTGTATAGAATATATCTGTATGTACCTTCCTTGTATATGCTATTCTATGGATTTTCATTGAAGCTAAAATTCCATTATGGGCTGGAGTCAGTTGTGTGTATAACTGGAAGCTTATAATTATAATATATGGATATTTATGTGTAGTAAAAAGTTATATTTAAGTATAGTTTTAAGTATGTATAGGATTTGTTACAGATTTAGCAGATGTAAAATTATTGCTTTACATTCAGAATGTATATATCTACTTAAAGTATATGTAAGTATATTGAAGCTAAAATAGTTTAAATGGCCACTGCGATATGCTAAGGCTTACGTACGGGTTGGGAAAGCCAAGCTGAAAGAAACAAGACGACATGAACGACTCAACTGCATCAATTTCAATATGAATAATTAATGTCGGCTGCCTATCAAAATTCCAAATGGGAAATTATCCCGACCTCATGATCATCATCAGCTTTGCCCTCAAATCATTTCTCCCACGTACACACGACACACACACATTGATTTAAATAGATTATCTCTACATGGGTAGCCATAAATACTAGTTATTGGTAACTTATTTTATGAATTTTGTTAAAATAATTATTATTCAGGCTTTAAATGCTGTTTTAATATCAGTAAAACCTTAAGTGCCTGTTCTTTAATTTTATTTTTAAATTTCAATTTTACAATAAATTCTGTCAATCAACTATGCTATAAGTCAAATATCATTAGGAGCTTATATATAATTTTGTATTTAATTTTGTATTTAATTTTGCATTTAATTTTAAATTTAATTTTGTATTTAATTTTGTATTTAATTTTGTATTTAATTTTGTATTTAATTTTGTATTTAATTTTGTATTTAATTTTGTATTTAATTTTGTATTTAATTTTGTATTTAATTTTGTATTTAATTTTGTATTTAATTTTGTATTTAATTTTGCAATTAATTTTGAAAGTAGTTCTAATTTACGACCCCTCTGGAATAATTTGTACAAAAATTAGAGCAAAACAATAAAATACAACTTATAATAGACGCAATAATTTATTTGTTATGAAAAGTGTAATAATTCTCTGAGGCAAGTATATGTAAAATTCAGCAATATAAACAAAAATATGTCAGACATTCTTGTGAATGTATCAGTGTGTAATTCCTATCATGAGCACAATTTTATTATTATCCGGCTAATGTTAAAACCAATTTAAAATAATTAACTTTTCATTTCAAAGAGCAAAAGGGAAAAAAGTCTTTGAGCTACACTACAATTAAGGCTTCCGTATGTACTGAAACTGAATAATATATAAATAGTGGTAGATATTTGTAAAACTAAAGAATGTCCCGTAGAATATTGTCCCTCGTACATATATGTACTATGTATGTATATATATTTATGTATGTACATATTTTTAAGCCTGTTCCACAGAGTTGTTGATCAAACGTATATAGTGTGGGGAAGTCGGGACTTTGTGCCTTAAGGAAGTATCTTCGTACATACGGATGAAGTACATACATACATATAGATACATTTAAGTATGTAGTACCTGTGCATAAGTATAGATATGTAATCTGTTATAAGCATGTGAGTGCTACTGTAAGGTATACAAATATATGCGTTGTATATACCTCTTTGATTTACTTTCAAGTGTGTATATATAGACACTGGCGGATAGCGGAACTTAATGGGGAAAATGAAGAACGGAGTTTCTGTATGATTCACCTTTTAAAAGAAATTGATCGGAACTCAGAAGGGAACCGTTCACATGTTCTCAATTATCCGACTTGCCTCTCTGATACACTTATTTCGGCTCCCCTTCAACCCCGCAATGTAAAAAGCCTATGGTCTTGTACATATTAGCAATACACAATGCACTTTTCCTATATCCTCTATAGGGAAGAGTACAGAGGGTGCACACATAATTGCGGGCAGAGTATAAGGAAATTCCGTTTACAACGAGCTCAATCCCCATGTTACTCTCCGTAGACTTACGCTCTCTCGGATTTTACATTGCATCGGTGTACTCTACAGTGTCGCTGTTTTTTCAATCCTACGAATATACAAGTATGCAGGAGCTTATAATCTTATCTATAGCCATAGTGTGTATATAGAAACAAATAGCATTTCACAGTAGAAGAAACCTCTTACACTCCCGTTTGCTGTAATTCCTTTTTGTCGTCCCTGTTTCTTCACAAGCTTTTACTCTCCTCTTGTTGTATAGTTGCACGACTACTACTACAACAGATCGCAAGTATAGATAAAGTTTAAAAGTTTTTTGAAGAAGCAATCAAAAATTCCTGCTGCACTCAAACGCATCAAACAACAACCCTTATACATGGTGGAGGACAAGAACAAGAAGAAGAGTTTGACAAAAAATATTTGTCCCCATTGCATTTTCCCTATACTTACTACATACTGCACACACACACATCTTTTACATGGAAAAATGCAATAAAACTCACAACTTTTCTTTTAACACAAGCAAAAATCAATTTCGATTCATAGAGTTGGGGAAGAGAGTCATTCAAATAGCACGCGTCGGGATCTTGACAATTGACAATCAATCCTGAGAATTAAAAGCATCATTGATTTTGGGTATCACAAAGCAGTATAGTTTTGAGTGTGAAATATAAATGTAAAAATAAATTTTGAGATAAAAATATAAGAATTTATTAGGTACGTTTGGAGATGAAACAGCAAAATTCCAAAAATTAACTAAAAATGTAGATGTGATTTATTATTAAAAATGTCTGTAAAAAAGGGTAAAAATAAAAATGTTGTGAAATCCGCGATGCTTGAGAGACCCCAAAGAAAGCACAGTAAGAGACTGCTCTATTCGGGAATAAAACTAATTTTAAATTGAAAAGTATCTATGAATCGAATTATTTCTATAGTTCTATACTATTATGTACTATGCTATACAACTTTATTATGTATACTTTATAAGTATGGAGATGTAGTACAGGGGGATCCAGACAGCGGACAGACAAGTTGGTTGTGGGGGTGGCAAGTGTGGCAATGTCCTTCAGAAAAATATCTTGTCAAGTCAATTCCTCACTTTGTCCTACCCCCATCACGGGATGACAGCCTTTTATTCTTGTGTATGATGACTCTCACAACCCTTCACAGGATCCAATTGCCACAACCCTTTCACGGTTTCCGAATCCACCAACCTTTCACATACTAGTTTCAACTACTTTTTTCCAATTGCTTTAACCCATCACAATTTCAAACTGCGACGGCATCGCTACACTACAAAACTATGTGACTATAACCTTTCAACCTTTTAAGAACTTAGTTTTTCGGGTTGACAGGGGTGGCCCTGTCTGTGTCAATGAGAAAAAAGAGGAGAGAAAATAATATATTTATTATTACCACTAGAGGAACTTTACTTAAATATATTAGAAAAATCTGAACTTGAATAGACAAAATAGACCTTTAGCTACTATATAGTAGACATCCTTTCAGTTTTGAGTCTTTATTTTTATTATACAAAATTTGTCGTTCAAAACAGCGCCAACTTCAAAAGGATGAAAAATGTTCATACAAGTAAACAGCTCCTTTTAATTCCATATATATATGGGATAGCTAAATGGAAATTAATATTGTAGAGCTCTGGGAAGTTGTCAAGAGAAGTTGTCAACTGCGGTAATGCATTCTACAAATTTGTACAAAAAAACTAGAAATTTTAATGACAACTTTGTAAAAGTGTAAGTAGTCATTGAAATTAAGCTTAATTCAGATAAAAATTTCTTTTACTTTGAATTACAGCAATACTTGTACATATACTATACTTAACAAGGTAACATATCGTCGGACAAACTAGAAAAGGAGCTTATATGATTTTGGGTCAATATGAAAAGGGGACATGTCGTGATTCG